>BMAW01127525.1:108054-156797 GCA_019974015.1 Nephila pilipes | reverse complement strand
AAAGTTTGTGAATCACTATTAAATAAAGTTTGTGAATCACTATTAAAATATATTGCCATATGTTTGCAAATCTACAATTGCAATTGTTATAATATTTTTTCTGAATTGTATTTAGATCTGCTTACTACAGATTAATAGAAGAATGTGTATCACAAATTGTTCTTCATAAAAATGGCTGTGACCCTGATTTCCGGCATACAAAGCGTTTTAAAATAGATGTTGAACCTTTAATTGGTGAGAACAGGTTTTCTGTTTATCATTCCCAATTTTTTGTTTACTAATGAAATTTTATTTTGGTATTAAAAATATTTGAAGGGAATTGATTTGAAGAAAAATCTGAATTCGAAAATTCTGTTTATAGTAAAAAAAATGAGGTAAAATTATTTGATATATTTATATTACATTTTTAAAATGATTAATATCATATACAGTAATTCTGTAAGTAACTTAGCCAAACTTTGATCACATGTACAATATTATTAACATAAAATTAAAAAAAAGTCAACACTTGTAACAACAAAATTAAGTTGTCAAAAATTAGTCAAAAGAATATAATTGTCATTAATAAGTATTTATGTATTAGAAATAATTTTAATTATTTGATGTTATAAATTTTGAATAAATTTATATTTTTTAAAGTAATTAAAAGTTTTTAAACATTTTTAACATTGATTTCTTAAAAATTTGATGTATAGATTTGTGTTATGTGGATAAGTTTTTTATTGCTTAAATTATTTTCTTTTATTAATTATGCCATTGTTAATTTCTATTTATATGTTATGTAGAAACCATAATTGACAAGTCAAAACAGGAGGAGGAAAGAGTATCTGATGAACTTGGTAAAAAACTAGAAGATGCTTTGACTGCTAAACAGGAATCTGAAGCCAAATTATCTCAAGTTGAGAATCGTCTTAGAGAATATGAAGCTATAATTTCTGAAGTCCGAAAAGGGGTAAAGTAATTACGTATTTTTCAATTGTAGTTGATTTTCTAGTTGTTATACTTGTTTTATAGTTAAATTTAAATAAATAATTTTTAAGATTTATTTTAAGTATCTAATATTATGCAATGTGAATTGAATTAAGTATCCTTTTTAAAGGATTGTTTTTATAAAATTTGTACAATTTATTAAAAATTGGTTTTAGTTACAGATATCTTACACATTTATCTTAGGTTTTCATTTGCATTCTTGATAAAAAAAAAGTATATCAAAAGTATCACAAAAAATTCATTGATATTTAAATAATTACATTTACTCATTAAAATAATTTACTTTTATTTATTCATTCCTGGTTCCTTCTTAGGGCAAACTACCTCAGCTTCCAGCTGGATTTATGTGCCCTAGTTCAAATATTCCTCCTCCGCCTCCACCTCCACCTGGTAGTGGTGGTATTCCTCCTCCTCCACCCCCTCCTCCTCCTGGTTCTGGTATTCCACCCCCTCCTCCTATGCCTGGCATGGGACCACCTCCACCACCACCTATGCCTGGAATGGGTCCTCCTCCTCCACCACCCATGCCTGGAATGGGACCACCTCCACCTCCTCCACCCCCAGGTATGGGAGGAATGAGATTTCCTCCTCCCCCTCCAGGTGGTTTTTCTCCAAATCCCCCTCCAACTAATGTTTTGCCACATGGGATGCAGCCCAAGAAAAAGTATGTCTTGGAAGCACCACTTAAAAGAGTCAATTGGAAAAAGGTATTTATTGTCACCTTTTTTTTTGTACTGCAGATAATAGTTTTATTTTTTTTTTAAACTAATGATGTATAATTTAATTTTAAACTATTACTAGTAGAATTTTGAAACTATTATTAGCATTTGAAACTATTAATAACTTTGTTATTTCAGGGTTACTTTACTTTATTTACTTTATTTTCAGGGTTATTATTACTCTGAAATAACAATCTATTGTTACTGAATTTTGATTAGATATGCATCATTTTTAAAACGGTTTTTATTACAAGTAATCACAACTTTTTTGCTTTTATTTTTGTTATTGTTTATTTAATATCATAATTAAAACGCTACATATTTACATTTTTTAATACAGTGAACTGTTGAATTATTTTCAATGCAGAATAGAGATTTGTTTAGCTTAGAAAAATACTTTTTAGGGGTCATATAAATCTGCAGTAAGCACCTTTTTAATCAAATGCAAAATTGTCTGATAGGGATTCTATTCTAATATTTCTGTTTTTTAAATGCCTTCATTCAGTTGAGTAATCATTATCGTTATGCAAATATTATTATGGCTATGTTTAAGTAATGTTTATGGTTACTTTTATTCAATTTGAGTATTTTATGTAACTTTCTTTATTTATCCATTTTGTTATTTAACCAGATAGTTGCAAATTAAGAAGGTGCCTCATGGAAATCAAATATTAATCTGTAAAATGTATTGAATTCTAAATACATGTAAAAAATATATACAAATTAATCTTTTTTTTTACCAAATTTTATTAAAAATCTAAATTGGCCGTTTATACTTTCTATTAAATGTTTTTAGTTGGCAGTGGATATTTGTGAGTATAAATTTTTTTATTGTAATATTTTTAATTGAACTTACCTATAGTTTTGGAAATTATGGTTTTTGTTATAATTTTAATTGTCTAAACAAGAGAAGAAATTAGTTTTTTTTCAAGGCATATAATAAGAATGCGTTTATAAATAGATGAGATCCCAGTCCTTTGTCCCATTTTAGTTATTAAATAATTTGAATAAGTAGGCTTGTGTATTGAAAATGTTTATTTTAAAATCATTAGTGTTTTGTAAATTCAAACATGGAAATGTATAAAATTTAACCTACAGAAAAGTAGTTATTTTTAAAAAATCATATTCTGCAAAAAGATTGATTTCTTTATTACATTATACTGTTTTACTTATAGTCACTATTATCTCTTTTAAATAATCCAGATACCTCCTCAAAAGTTATCAGATAAAGCCTTTTGGGTTTCAGTCCATGAAGAAAAATTAGCAAGTGATGATATTTTTGAAACTTTATCATCAAAATTTTCCTCCAAACCACAGAGTGAGTTGGTATACTTTATTTCCTTTTTTTTTTTTTTTTTTTTTTTAATAAATCGAATTATTCATTTTTCCTTTTCTTAAAAAGTATTTTGAATCTTAGAAGGGATTTAATATATTCATTCACACTTTACTTCTGTTCTCTTATAAAATTACTTAATTGGAATAATATATAAAAAGTTATGCATTGTTATTTATTTATTTCTTTAAATTTTTAATAGGCATTTATTTTGTTAATCATTCATTTTATTTTGCCTTATTTAGAAAATAATTCTTATTGTTAATAAGTGAATATTAAAAATTATTTTCTCAATCAGAATTGAGTATTCATTAGAAATTAATTCACATTTGAAAATAGGCAACATTTTAAAATTGTTCATTAAAGTAATTTTTTACAACTTTATTGATTTATCCCAAAATAATTTTTTTGGAAAAAAAAACTGAAATTTATTTTTATTGTAGCTAAAAAGGAGAATAACAAAGTAGACGAGAAAAAACCTTCTAAAAAAGCAAAGGAACTGAAGGTTTTGGATGCAAAATCGGCTCAAAATCTTAGTAAGAAAGATATTCTTTATTCTAATCTTTAAATCTATTTTTGTGATATTATTTTCTTAAAGATGATAAACCAATAACCATTTTTTCCACCTTTTCTAGTGATTTTACTTGGTTCTGTGAAAATTTCTGCAGAGGACATGCAAAAATTTATATTAAGAGTTGATGAAAATCATTTAACTGATGCAATGCTTCAGCAGTTGATTCGATATATGCCAGAACCAGAACAATTAGCTAGGTTAGAACAACTTAAAGATCAGTACAATGAATTAGCAGAAGCGGAGCAATTTGCTATGACTGTAAGTATTAATACAATTTATAATTGAGGAAAATAGATGTATGTTATTAAATAAATTAAAATCATCTTTAGGTATTGAAATATTTTTCAGTTTTATCTAGAGAAAGTCCTTTCAATGCATTAAATTTGCTGTAGTATTTACTAAGCTTTAAAATTTTATTCTTATTCCTTGAAACAATAACCACAAAATAATCTTTTTCATTATATTACTTAATTTACTATTGAAAATAAGTTTATACTACTTTTAATTTGCAAATTTTAAAATTTTTTCATGGATTTTACTCCCAATTTGATTGTATTTTAAGAATTTTTCTTGCAGTAAATGATATATTATATAATAATTTTTTGAAGCTTTTAAATTCAAATTCACAAACTTCAAATACCATATAATTTTTACCTATGTTGTAAAAATCCCATCAACAATTTTTACTAAACCAGAAAAATGCCGCTGAGCAATGATATATTTTGCCCTAAAATAGAGATAATTGCTAAACCATGTGATATTCCTCCACATATGGAGAGTATAAAATCAAACATGGTTTTTACTATTGCCATAAAATTTTGATGCTGCGATATAGCGTTGTGATGTAGCCTGTTTTTTATTGGCTACAAGGTTTTGTATAACCTTATTTAGCCCTTATGTAAATGAGAGTTTACATTTTACCAAATACCTTTCCAGCTAAACGTGTTATGTTAATGTAATTTTTGTATTCTCTCTGCATATTATTTGTATCTTTTAAATATTAATTCATTTATTTCAAGTATTAAGCCAAATTGTAGATTTGTGTGTGTATTTCAAGAAATCAAGTAGCTTTTCATCTTTATTGCATTAATTCTTTAAAATTTTAATGTAGATGCTTTATTTTAAATATTTTTTAAAGGTGGGTAGCATAAAGAGGCTAGTCCCGAGACTGAAATCTATCAGTTTCAAAATGAGGTTCCAGGAACTTGTTCAAGATATTAAGCCTGTAAGTGTTGATTTATATATATATATATATATAAAATTTTAAAATTTTTTCAGTTTTCTTAAAAAATTACTTTTCAATTGAAAAAAAAAAATATTAAAAGAAATTGATTTCTTGAAGGATATTGTAGCAACTACTGCTGCTTGTGAAGAAGTCAAAACAAGTAAAAAATTCTGCTTGATGTTACAAATAATTCTGCTTATTGGAAACTACATGAATGCAGGGTCCAGAAATGAGCAAGCAGTAGGCTTTGAAATTAACTTACTGACCAAGGTAAATTTTTATATTTAGCTTCATTCAAGAATCAAACTTGTGGATAATTTGCGAATGTTTTTTTTTTCTTTGTAAAAAAGTGATATTTAGTTACACAATTCATATGCATGCAGTTTATATTGTTCTCTGAATCTGGATAGTGAAATTATTTTAAATATTAGCATATATTTTTCAGAAAAAAGGGTATGTATATGTGCTGATATCAAGTTAAATTGTCATATAATCCTTTCATGGTCAAAAATAAATATTGAGTTATGTCTTTTTATTGTACTAGTCATTATTTTCTATTTATACATCTTAGGTAATAGAAAAAAAAGTATTTGTGTATATGAATTAGACATTTTTTTTAAAAAATTTGTTTTGTAATGGAAGAAAAAGTTGATTTGTTAGCTTTGATTATTATTTTGTTGTACAATTACAAATTAATTAAATTGTAGTTCACAAAATTTATATATATTATTATTATTATTATTTTTTTTTATTTAGTGTTGATATTTCTAACTTTTTTTTTTATTGAATTTGTAAATTATCTGTTTTCTCTTAATGTGAAACACTTTTTATACTGTTTTACTTTTTTTCTGGTTGTTGAATGCAAGTAATAGTTTTGGATCTTAATTATAATTTTTTCCTAATATGTATTTTTCTCAGTTTATGTAATAATTTTTTTGTTGAATGTTTTTCTTTACTTTTTTAAATGACAACTTATACCTTAAAAGATTTATTTATTTTTTTAAATTACAGCTTTACTTTAAAAGAAACATTTAATATTATCTAATGTGTAATTGAAAAATTATATAAATTTGTTAATTGTTTTGATGAATAATGAAGAGATATCTAAAAATAATTTTTTAAATCTGTTAAATTTAGATATTTCTTGAATTATTGGCAAATGTTGTTGTCAGGCAAAAGTCAATGAAATATTTCAAATTCTGTTTGTTTATTTGCTATGCAGTCTTGAGTATCAGTTTAAATTTAATTCAACTTATACAGTGATTACACAATTTTCATCTTTATATTTTGTTTACTTTTGAATATTTGCAGTTTTTGACTTTTATATTTCACTCATGTAAAATATTTTGATATAGTTGAATTCTACAAAAGCTGTTGATCATAAAACAACTCTTCTCCATTATCTGGCTGAGATAATTGAAAAGAAATATCCTGATGCACTAAATTTTGCAGAGGAATTAATGCACATTGACAGAGCAGCAAGAGGTAAATTATTCTTTTTGTCTGATTTAATTTCTTATCTTTTAAAAGTTTAGTTTTTTTCCTTCTATTATTAGCAAAACTTTTTTTTTTTTTTGAGAAATTTGAGGTGCAAATTTTAATTAGTTGATTATTTTGATGAATGAAAAATAATCAAAAATATTGTTAATTTTTTATTTTCTTGTATTGGACTGATTCATTTTTTTATTTGTGAAATGAAAATATTTCCAAATCAACATGTTACTATTTGATTGTAGAAAAATGTTATAGTTTCATTGTTTCATATTGTAATTTTTCTTTATAGTATCAGCCGAACAAATACAAAAGAATCTTAGCCAAATGAAAAAATCTGTGAAGCAGTTAGAAACAGATTTAAAGAATTTCCGTCCTCACAATGATGAGGATAAATTTGCAGATGTCATGTCTGTATCCTTTTCCTTAAAAAATGGAAGTTTATGAAAGAATTTTTGAAATGTTTTAGTATTTTTTGTCTTTTATCTTCTAATTTAGTTTATTATAAATAATGAAGCTTCATTTTACTAATGACCCATTTATTCTTTGTGCATTGTAATCTATTTGTGTATATTTAGCATTTTAGAATGTAGAGCAGCTTTATTGATTAGAACTAGAAGTTTAGGCGAATTTTTTTTTGTGTAATAAAATGGTCATTTAAAAGTACAGGTCTTATTCTGATACTTAAAACAAAACAAAAAAAAAAAAAAACCAATTGATCATGTATAATAAATAATTTAGCATATTTAGTTTTATTTTGATGTTTAATCCAGAGCACACAAAGGTTATAAGTTGCATAATTGTTACTTAGAAACAAAGAAATTATTAGCTTTAAGCTCATTTTTATCCATTGATGTAATTATGTTATTACTGTTACACCAGAAGAATATGGTGACTTTTGGCTTTGAATCTCTTGATTTTGAATTGTTGTTATATAAGGTGAATAATACCCAATCTAATATATCACTCTCCTAATTTTCCCAATTCTCAAAGAATATGAAGTTCAGTTCCATTGAACATGCAGTAGCCTCTTTATTTTGAATGATGGATCATATGTCAAATCTAAATTGGATCTTGTAACATTATTGGTTCATTTCAAACATTATTGGCCATTAAGCTCACAAACTGACCACTTGGATATTTGGCCTGTGGTTGTGGTAATTTCATGTCATCATAAACTAATAACCAACATTGTTTCCATTGAGTCGTAGGTTCAAACCTGATGCCATTAAAGACCTGCAGTGTGACTGAGCTGATACACATTAAATTTGTTAAGGTTCCAAGCCCTCTTGTTGGTATTTGGAAAGTTTGGAGAGAGAGTTGCTATCTCGTATATCATCTTTGTCACTTAACTAAGATTCAAAATTATGATCTGCCTCCAATAGTCCTTGTGTTTCTTGTTAATGTGATGTAAATAAACAATCAATCAATCATGGATAATTTACCTCATTTTTATCAAAGAGAATAGTTCATTTAATTATTAGGGGATGTTGTGAGATTTTATGTGTTACTAAAAAATAATTGAGATAGAAAATTAATTTTTACTTGTTATTCTTGAGCCTTCTGCTTAATTACCATCCAGAGTTATACTTTTCTTCCAGTGTTTCTTAATCTTTTGAAGGCTGTAATTGTGGAACTCAATATATTGCTTCTAAAACCATTGTTCCACCTGTTGAATGACCCTCGGGGACTTACCTTCTTTAGGTGAGTATGGGCATCACTCATCTGAGGCACCCTAGTGACCTTGTTCCTTTCTTGTGGGTTTTTCTGTCTTTGGTAAATATAGATAAAGAACCCATGGGATACTTTAGTGATCCCTCTGTATATTGGACGACCCTTCTCCTTCTCAACTTATATTTCCCTCCCCCCTTTTTTTCAAGCACCTAGATCAGTTACATCTAGTTTGGAACAGCATAGCCATATTTAGTTCTTGTGCCAATGAACTTTTCCATCATGCACACACCACCTGATGTCATTTGTGTTGTCAAATCTCCAAAATGAAATGATTTTGTGTTCTGTGAATAAAAAAAAAAAAAATCGTTTGGAAATAGGGCATATATTCCAAAATTTTAAAATCACATTGGTGTGATTCCTCAACTGCACTTCAAAATGAGTGAGCAGGTTCATTGTTGGTAGAAGACAAATGTCTTTTGAGATCATACTGTGCTGTTTCTTGATCAGCATCACTCAATATTAGCAGTGTGTTGTAATAGGCTCTAGTGATGGTAGTAGATTTCCTTCTTGCTCTCCTAGCTCTTGGATCTCCTTCTCCAAGTAGTCTGTTAAGATGACCACAACAATCTCAAAAAGTAGACAACATGACTTTCCAAGCAGGCTTCAGTACCTTAGCCTTCTTGAAATAAGATACTGACTCAGGGCAGTCGCTGTGCTTTCTTTGGATCATATTGAAAGGTCCAAGATTCAACCGTTGTTATCATAGTTACATGCAGCCAAAAAATACCTCTTCATCTTGTTCCAAAAGATTTAATGTCTCTCTTGACAAGTCACACCATGTTTGCTTCTGGAAAGAAGTCGGTAATTGTTGAACACAGAATATTCGCACCTTTGACACGGGCAGTTCTTCAGGAATAATTTTCCACATGCTGCTGTTACTCAGATCTGTGTGATTTATGATCATTTGAATGGTGGTTGTTGGTTTCTAATAGGATAGCTCTCCACTTCCTTCACTTTAGTAGCCATCATCTATGAGTGTTGGTTTTCCATTTCTTGGATTTTCTGTGAGAAACATGGACAGTTTGAAAATTATTTTCCTCCTCACAAAATTGCATTATGACAGACTATCATTTCCACAAACAGACTTCATTTCATCGTAGACTTTCAAACAAAATAATCGCTCAAATGAAGGAACTTTATCACACTGCTTCTATTTCCTTCATTTTGCGAGTTGCTTCAATCTACGGCTACCTGATGTTAAACAAATGGACATGAATAGCTGTAATTTACAATATTATATACATAAGGATCAATTGATATGCAGAATAAATTTTATCCAGATATCTCAGTTATTGCTTAGTAATAATCAAAACTTAACAATAGTCTTTTGTACTTTAAAAACTCAATCCTTTTATGCCATGGTATAAAATTTAAAGTAGGGAAATACTAGTGAAGTTACTATTTCTACCACCTAAGCGTTTGTAAAATTATAGCTCTTTTATTTCTGATGTGACTTGGATTTAATGCTTTAGCAATCATATATCAATTATATTCTCATGTTTTTATGATACATTTTTTTTAAAAATCAATTTGTACTTGAGTGTTAAATCTAAATTTTTACACTTTCCTTAGCTTCCTCTTAGGGTTTTCTAACAGAGGCATCTGCACAATATGAAATTTTAGAAAACATGTTTAAGCAGATGGAAAAACTATACGAAGATTTATCTGTTTATTTTGCTTTTGACCCTAAAAAATATGCATCAGATGAATTTTTTACAGATATCAAAACATTTAAAGATATGTTCCAAGTAAGTTAAATTTTAAAAAATTCTGTTGCAAGAGAAAGAGATGACATGGATTTATAAGTCATGATTAAAATGCACACACACACAAACACACACACACTTGTATTTTGTAAAAAATGGATATATGAAAAATATAAAAAATTTGACTCACTGAACTGTGAGAGTGAAATTTGAACTACCAAAAGTAAATCATACCTTTTAAAGGGGAAACAAATATTTTTGTTGCCTTTAAAATTAATCTTTCAAGCTGTGAACATTCTTTTATATTATTTTCAAAAAATTACATTTAAATATAAAATAAAATATTAACTATCGAAATTCTCAAGTATAAATATTTGTTAATAAGTCTAAATTTGAAGGGGAAAAAACAGTACATATTAATTCAAATGAATTATTTGACCACATATATTAATTTGTCAGTATCAGAGTAAATAAGTATTTAAAACAATAGAATTGTACTTTTTAAAATATGCAGTAAAAATGTGAAATCTGTTGATACAGAATGTTTTGAATGAATTGTTATGAGAATGTTTTATTTTATAATCCTCAATGGTTTCTAAATTTTTGTATCAGAAGTTATTGTAATTTGTTTTATCAGTCCATTTTGCTAATGGCTGTATATATGTATGTGTGTATACAATACTACTACTATTGTACTTCTTTAGCAATTGAACTTTAGCATAATAAGGAAACTTTAAATAATTGAATCATGAATTTATTAATGTTACACAATAATGAAAGAGAAACATTGGATAGCAGGGGACACAACACATGTCCCCTCGCCTCAATGGTTATTTGAGAAGAGATAAAAACTTTTCCCTGTTGGCTTCTCTAGGGAAGTTAAATTAAGGATTAGCTAGATCACATGATAGGTAGGAATCTTTTGGTATTTTATATGCAGACAAATTATCTGGTAGGGAATATCCCTGTTAGTTCAGAGTGTGGGAAATGCTAATCTGAGTATATCCGAAGAATGCATGATTACATATATTAAAAGGTTATCAGGAAATAAAGTTTCATATTTGTTACAAAAAGAGGTGGCTAGAACATTTAAACATTTATTTTATTATGTACTAACTAACAAATAAAAAAGAAAACATTAGAATAGCTCGGTGTTCAGTTCTTCGGTCTGCTATAGGGAAGGGGGGGGGGGAATTACACTTGTCATAGTTTCAGCCAAAACTGAACATGCATCAGGAGGAACTCTGATGGCCAATGTCATAAATACATCATTATTTGAATAAAAAATAATTATCAAAATTCAATTCAATTCATAAATCTAATTTTCCCTTAAATATTGCATACTATAAAAATATCTAAAGTTCCTTGAAAATAATCATAAATTGGAGTATAAAATTTTAAAAATATATTTGAGGATAATTATTACTTTTTTATGCTAATTGACTAGAACTGATATGGAAATTGAGTGAAATCGTCGTAAGAACATTTACACTGTATGTTGGCATTTTGTATTTTGTAAGATTTTCAGTATTATATATCTGTCCTGATGGTAGAAAAGAATTATTAGATTTGTCTAGAGCAGGGGTCTCCAAACTACGGCCCGAGGGCCACATCCGGCCCGCGGACAGATTTTGTCCGGCCCGCGGAGAGTTAGCATACTTGAAAGAAAACTCCTTCTAGAGAACATATTTATTTTTTATAGCAAATTAAATTTAGTTTACTGAAGTAATCTATTTTTATGTTGAATAATTATTAATATGACATCTACATTGATATGGTCATGGGCTAACTACTCATAACATTGTTGTAGGTTACTATATACTAACTAACAAATTATTGAAATGAATCCAACTAACATTTTATACATTTTAAATGAAAAAATAACTTATAACAAGCATAATGACATATGAAATACTAATGAGATTTATGTAATTGAGATTTTCCACTGACAATAGTTTGTAGTTGTGGACTAATTTTACTTGTACCAATTATTAAAAGAGATTTAAGATGCTCATCAGTTAATTTAGATCTGTAAACATTTTTTGTGTACTTCATTTTGGAAAAGGTCTTCTCACACAAATAAGTAGTACCAAAAACAGAAAACAGCCCACGAGCAAATTTATGCAAATTATCAAATTGTGTCAGTGGAAGACACTTATAAAATTCCAACAAAGATAAGTTTTGATATTTGTTTTTAATTATATCACTGCACTGTAGATCAATCATTTCCATTTGAAGTTCCGGGGCTAGGGTTTCAATGTCAGTATCAAAAGGATTCTGAAAAATCTTAATTTGATTCGCAATGGCATCAAAGTCCGAGAAACGAGTATCAAAATTTATTTTCAAAGCACTCAAAGTTTCGATTGCAAAATCGATAGGAAACTCGGTCTCAGTGGTGTGGCTGAATATTTCACATGTTTTAAAATGTGAAAAACATTTACTTCGTAGTTGTGATTGAAACAGTATCAATTTCTTCCGGAATGATTTGATATTAGTGTATAAATCAGGAAGATGCTGGTTTTCTCCTTGCAATCTCAAATTCAGTTCGTTCACATGTTTTGTCAAATCAACATAGAATGCTAACTTCCACAGCCATGCGTTGTTTTGCAATTCAGTAAGAGGGCGATGCTTTTCATTCAAAAAAATTTCGATCACTGCTCGAAGTTCAAAAAAGCGCTGAAGGACTTTCCCACAACTAAGCCAACGTACGGCAGTATGATAAGGTAAGTCATTTTCTCCAATCTCTTCAATAAATTGCACGAATTGTCGGTGATTCAGCCCAAAAGATCTGATAAAATTAACAGTTGATATGACTGGTTTCAGAATTTCAGACATATCCAAACATTTTCCGCACAAAGACTGTTGATGAATGATACAATGTAAGACTATTGGTTTTGAACCACCGTCATTTTCTACAGCCTTTGACACAAGAGCGACCACTCCTTTATCTTTCCCACTCATGTTTTTGCCTCCATCAGTTGTAATACATTTCAAGTTTTTCCATCGAAGGTTCTTTTGGTTAATGGCCATTTCAACTCCTTTAAAAATATCTGAACCAGTAGTTGTGCCATGAATACTATACATATCAAGAAGTTCTTCATGCACTTCATAGCTTTTATCTACTCCTCGAATATAAATCAACACCTGAGCAGTATCTGACACATCCGTTGACTCATCCAAGGCCAAAGAAAACCACTCAACATGTCCATTTTTGTTGAACAGTTGAGAGGATATATTTTCAGCGATGTCTTCTACCCTTCGAGCCACAGTGTTTGCTGACATACTGACAGTTTTTAATTAATTTACCTTTTCAGGGCACATTTCTTCGGCTACTGCGATTATGCATTCTTTGACCATTTCTCCATCGGTGAATGGTTTTCCACGTTTTGCAATTTCAAGAGCCACACGAAAGCTGGCATGAGTTGCAGCCTCTTGTTCAGTTTTAAGTTTTGTAAATAACGATTGCTGCGATTTCAATCCGAGATTCATAGCTTCGAATTTTTCTGTCCGCAAACTTCCTGTATATTTTGAGTAATTTTGAAAATGTTTTGCTTCATAATGACGTTTAATGTTATATTCTTTGAGAACGGCTATGCTTTCATTGCAAATCAAACATAGCGCCTTGTTACTGGACTCAATTACGAAATACTGAATGTTCCACTGATATTTGAATTTTCTGCATTCACTATCAATTTTTCGCTTCTTTTCCATTCTACTAAATCACACACAAAAGCAACAATTCAAATCAAAATATTGTTACAAAGATGTCTTAAACTTAAACACGCACAAACACGTTTTAAGGAGGTACGCACTATTTTATTTCACAGCAGTGTCATAGGAACTGACTTGTGGTTGCGCCACTAGCCTTCTTATATATTCCACTTACTGCCATCTAGAAGTGAGTGGAAGACACCAGAACTTTCTCGAACCAACGAGATTATTCTGTGAGTGCTATTAGCGCCATCTGTTAGCGATAGAAGGTACTACCTATTTCCGCTTGTGTCCACCAGATGTCCTGTCACGTTACTCCTCATGGCTCGCTCGTACTCTACGACTAATCTAGAAATTACAGATAATGACAGGAAAATTAATAATATGCAGTGTTGCCGTTTTGCGGACTTTAGTCCGATTTGCAGCCTTTTTTAAACGTGGCGTACTTTTTCGGACCTTTTTTTTCATGTAAGAAAAATACTCATTCGTTACTTGAGTACTCGTTACTTGTTAGGAACCGAAGTAACGATTACTGAAGAAAAAAGTAATCAATGATTACTTGTGTATTTCATTACTTTTGTAATCAATGATTACTATGGTGATACGATGCGGGTACCCCATTATAACGGATACCCACACGATACGGAAAATACATCAGCTTCCCCGTCGCTAGAGGCATCTGGCAGAAATTAAATGAGTATCGTCCCCGTCGCTAGAGGCATAAAATTAAAGCGTTCCCGTCGCTAGAGGCATCTAGCAAAAAAGTAATCATATTTTACACCACTAGTGGACTGATTCAACTTTTTACCACCGGCAACAATGAATGATAATATGGTTTTGGCCCTTGGAATTTACTGGAGTAATCAATATGGCCCTAAGGCTGGAAAGTTTGGAGACCCCTGGTCTAGAGAATAATACTGTTAAAAAATTCAAAATATTTCAGAGTAAGTGGAGTTTATTTTTCTTACAATTTTTTTTTTTTACTTATGAAATGTAGCAATGAGAAAGTTTTAATGCATTGTTATTGAGCTTATATTTTTGTTATTAATGAATATTTGTATATTATAGGAAGCACATAAAGATAATGTACATCAGAGAGAATTAGAAGAAAAAATGAGAAGAGCAAAAGAAGCAAAGGAGAAAGCAGAGAAAGAAAAACAAGAAAGGCTAGCCAAAAAGAAACAGCTAATCGATATTAGTTCAGGTATGTTTGTTAGCAATTATTTTAATTTTGTGTAAAATAACATTTTCTTTGATAAGTTATTGATGTAGATCCTTGTGAAGGACTTTGCAGTTCTACTAACTTTTTTTCTTTTGCTTTGTAATTATTATCGCAAATGATTTTTTGATTGATTTTTTATTTAAATTCTTTAGTCAGGACTGTAATTTACTAAACAGGTAACATAATTTTTCCTGTTTACTAGAAACTTACATATTACAATTTTTTTTCATTTTAGAAGCCTTTTCTTCTATTGAAATTATGTTATTTCAGTAATTAGAAATAGGAATAAAATTTAAAATAATTTTTTGCCGAAATATATTTTTTAAATTAGTAGTATCATGGTTTTTACATTCTAAACATAAAATCAATTCACAGATAATGTGGTTAAGTATCAAGTTTTATTTGAATTTTCCATTTTTCTGCAATTTTTATAAACATTTAATAAAAATTGCAAACTTCCAGTTTTAAGTCTCTTATTTACATTTTCTTATGTGGCATAATTGTGTATAAATTTAAGAAATCCATGCAATTTTTTAAAACTTTCATATAATTTTTAATTAAAAAATTTGTTTTGTACAGTTTTTATAAAAGTTTTAATTACTCTTAAATGCACAGTTTCTTTACTTATGAGCTTTGTCTCATAATTAAATTGTCCATTATAGTTGTTCTGATGTATTATGAAATATTTAAAAAAAAAAAAAATGCTGGGAATTTCTGTTTCATAGATTTTCATTTGATCCTTTATAAAGATCTATTTGAATATCATTTAATGAGTTCATGGTGATTCAGATGGTATTAATAATGTGTATAAGTAGTTAATGGAATTATAAAAACAATTTATCTCAGTTTTGAAGCTTTGATTAAAATATTTGGGTTTTATATTGATAAAATATAATAAAGCCTACATTGTACTCTTTTAAAATTTTGTTGTAATTTACATAAAGAATTTTTAAATATTAAGTAACAATTATGTACAAGAACATCATTATATGAAAAAGAGATAGCATAAAAATGTAAAATAAATTTTCAAAGTCAAAAGCTACATTGTTATACATTTTGTGATCTATTTTAAGTATGAATTAAATCTGAGTGAATTTTTTTCCCATCCCCCCCCCCTCCCCTGAGATTTTGAAGCTAAAATTTTGTTGTGCATCAATGGGTCAAGAATGCAGAAGCTGTAATAATCTAGTGTTTGAAAATATATCATTGAATCTTTTTTATCTGTATGTTATTTCCTTTAGGAGAAGATCAAGAAGGTGTAATGGATAGTTTACTTGAAGCTCTCAAAACTGGTTCTGCTTTTTCACATAAACCTAGGCGTAAAGCACCTGCCAGAGGTGCAGCTGGTGAGTTTTTCATAATATTTTGATAATTTATATCATTACGAAATTTAAAATATAATTTTTATAATTTATTTTTAATGGATAATTTCTAGTATTTGAATTTATTTTACAATCCATTGTTAGAATTTCCTTTTGATTAAGGTAGGAATAGTATTGTGAAATTTATAAATAATAATAGATTTATTGATAATAATAGATTTATTTATAAATTTTGTTGAAAGATATTTGTTTTGAACATTATTGTTTATGAGGACTTTCAATTATTTTTAAGAATGTTCACTGATTTTTTTTATTAGCTTAATTTTGGACTTTTTTACTTGCTAAATTTCTCAAGTAAGTTGTAGAGTACATTTTTGCAAACAACAACAACAACAAAAAAAAATTTATTTGCCTTAACCAAAAGTATATTTATGTTTGCTTGGGTTTTGCTAGATTTTTCTGTATTTTTTAAAATATACCTACTGATTAATAACATCATCTTAAAAGTTTCATTTATTACAATTACACTTGTACTATTATGTTTTTATGTGATGTAAATCTCTGAAAATTTGTCTGCTATTTAGGTCATGTAATGTTTTAGAATTGTTAATTTTCAAAGTTGTTGCCATTTTGTATTTAAATAAATTCAAAAAATATTACAGGAAGCTTGAATTTGATTTAAAAAAGCGGAAGTATTGATTTAGACTCCTATAGAAACAGTTTCCAATTATTTTGATATTAGAATCTGGTTCTATGGGGGAAGTGGTTTTTCCAGACTAGAAGTTAGGGTTATTATGACTTAAATGCATTATACAATATGAATAAAATTTTTCTATTATTATGGTGTAATTTGTAATGAAAAATAAATTTACAGTTTATTGTAATGCTTTGATACCCTATAATTTGGAATGCCTGTTTATCAAAGAATAAAAACTTCAAAGCAATTAGAGGATAGAATTGAAACTAAGTTATTAAAGAATTTTTTTTAAAAAAATAGTTATAATAATTATGAATGTTTGCATATGGTGAAAAACAGTGAACAAATTTTAAAACTTTTCTTCTGGATTGCCTATTTCCTAAATTTGATTACAAGTTGGTGGTATTCGATAAGATTGTAATAAATGAAATTTGCTCATTTTTTAAACCATTTTAAAAAATGCTGCAGTAACATATAAAAGATGGATGAAGTACAATTTGTGTGACTAACGTTCTTTGTATTAATTCAGTTGTGAATTGAAGCTTGATTTGTTAATTATTGACCATGTTTGGAAAATTATGGGGGGTGGGGACACATTTATGTGTTTCTAAAATAAGGCTTTGACATTTCTTTTTTTAAAAACAAGGAATTTTTAATACCTATGTATTTTGATCAAAGCTTACACACAAAAGAAGAATTATGTAACTAATTATTTTTAGAATGTAACTATTGTAAGGAATGGAAGGTTACTATATAGTAAGGAATTTATAACTGTGCAACAAAAAGCTTCATTTTGATGCATTAAAAGATGTACAAGAAAATTTTTAATAATGAACTGACTTTTAGGTTTTTTAAGTTGTTTTCTGTATGAATCATAATCTGAATTAATGGAGTTGTCGAGTTCTAATTAAGGATTCAGATTATTTAAACCTCAATTATTTTTTATGAATCTTTAATATATTTGATATGTTCTAATTATCCATTTATTTAATTCATCATCACTGTATCATGTATTTATAATACTGTTTTGTTCCTGTTAGACAACCTTGTAGAACAACTTCAGTAATCAGCAATTATAGTTGAATTCTGACCAGTCTGTAGTTTTGAAAGGCAGGTTTTTACAATTTTTGCCTGCTGTGGTAATGTGCAAACAGTATTTGCATGTGTTTTATGAATGTTTCAGAATGTTGTTCATTGCATGCATTTATTGAGATTAAATATTTTTTATTGTTGTTGTTATAATAGAAAGGAACTTATGGGATTTTTGCTTCATTTATTACCCAGAAAGTTATGAAAATTTAAAACTGAAACACTTTTAAAATGTAGGAGTTGTTTTGGAATTTTTGAAACATTTCATTTCCATTCATTTTTTTTATTTGAGGATAAAATTTTAATGATTATTTGAAAATATTATTCTTTAATTTTTATGAAGTATTTCAATCTGTATTTCAATGTCATGGATTTTTTTCTTTGAAACCTGTCTGTCTAAAGGATTACTTCGTAAGATTAAAAAAGTATAAATACTCATTCATTCATATAAATATGCGTAATCGATATTTTTTTAAATCAAAAAATAAGTTTTTTCCCTCTTGAAGTATTTAAAAAATAATTTGTAACTGCTTTTATTTATTTTATCAATGGGCATAGAAATTTTGACTCATTTAGCAATTAAAATTGCATTTCAAATTTAAAATCAAATTTATGTCTGCTATATTTCATTGAAAGTATTTCATTTATAAATTATATTATTCATCAAAGTAAATAAATTGGCTTTGTTTCAAAATTTGATGCTAAATTTTGTAAGCAAAGTTTATACTATGCAATTGCAATAAAAATTATCTTTATTTATTTATTTACAACTGATATGTTTGTTTGCTTTGGATATAAAATATTTATCTGTTGCATGCTGTATTGCTTTAAGTAGTGCATGCTGCTGAATTTTAAATATTTTTCTTAAACTTTGATTTATTTGTGCATGGAAAATTTTTCAGAAAGTTCAAAAGAACAATTACATTATTGACTGTATGTTGAATAATTTCTTTTAATCTTACTTATAAATAGCACATTACTGTTATGTGTAACAAAAATAATTTAAAGTATGATTATTATGTAAAAGAAAAAAATTTAATTCAATTATAGTGTTTCAGAAGTAATTAGTCTTAAATATTCAACATATAGTACTATAATGATTGGTTTAACTTTCATAAAGTATTTTTAAGTAACACATTTTCATCTTATTTGAATTATGTAGATTTGAAAGCAAATGACAGATCAGACTTATGTATTGCCCAAAATAAATTAATTATATTTTTAAACAAAATATTTTATATATGATTTGTGGAAAAGTTTTGAATTACATTGTTTTTAACAAATGAAATTTTAAAAATGATAAATAGTTTGAGATCAAATCTTATCAATATTTATTTGCATGTCGTAATATAAAAAATTGATGTAGTTATATTCAGTTTTTCTTTACTGTTCTTTAATTTGTAACTGAGTAATTTATAATAAAATAGCAGGTAAAAATATTTTTTAAAAATGAGAGAAACATTAATAAAAATTCAGTATTTGTAATTAATCATTTAACAAAATATAAATTTATGGTTCAATTCAAAATACTTTTTATGGTTAACATAGTTTTGAAAAAATTTTCGTGAAATGAAATGCTATTTTCTTTGCAAGTCAATTTAATCATATGATACACAGAAAAGGAAAATATGTAATCTGTGTTTAATTTATTTGTTAAGCAAAATAGTAAAATATTTTATTTAAATGGTAATAACGAAGTTTAGTATTTTTAAAATGTAAATTTTTTTATGTATTTTGTTTAGTTGATTATTTTAGGCTTATATGTACTTTTGCTTTTTATATTGCTATTTTAAGAAAATTTGAAACAATTTTTTTTGGCTATTTTATGTCTTCATTATCTGTTTTTAATATGTGTATATTTTTAAAATATTTTTTTAGAGAGAAGAGCCCAGCTAAATCGAAGTCGATCGAGAAGCAATATATATTCTCATAGTAGAGAAAATGTCACTAATGGTGAAATTGTCCGGTGAAAGAAATGATTTCTTCATTTAGGTATTAAGTACTATTAGTAGTATGAGAGCTACAGGTCTTCTGTGTTGGAAAAAAAAAGGAATCTATGTATATAAATTTAATGAGATGTACAGAAAAGATTTTATATGTATTTGTCTATAGACCTTTGCGTTATTTGCCAATCATTCAACATTTGTTTACAGAAGCTGCAAATTAATGAAATGTTTTAGAACATGTAGTGCTTTCTTTAAAAGAATTTTAACAAATCCATTGCCAAATGAATCTAAAGATTCTTTAACTCATCTTATATTTTTCAAAATTGATTTCATAACTATTTTATGTGGCAAGTACAAAATAATTTAAAATGCACAGTTGTACTGTTTTTTATGTAAAAAATGATAACATAAACTTGACCCATTGGCTATGATTTGTTAAAATATAATACTGGTTTCCTAAACGGACTGATATCTGCCAAACAATTTTGTATATAACAGTTCAGTGAATGTTTTAATTGTAACTATATTATTTTCTTATCAGTCGTTTAGAGACCAGTGGCATATAAATTTTGAAGAATGTATAAATCATTAATATCATAAATCATGCTCTATGAGCAAAATAGTTTCAATCAATTAATCAGCTCAAATGTTTAATAAGTGCATATGTTATACATGTTAAAGAAAGTTATTTTATTGATGCATTTTTAAAAGAAATTTAATGAATAAGAATCTATTACTTTTTTGCATTAATTGCTATTATTTTTGGCAATGACAAGGCTTTGAATTAGAATGTTCTAATATGCACTTTGGGCATTTGATAACTTTTCATTATCTGTGGGAACATTTTTAATAATTCCCATATAATGTGGCTTACCTAATGATGTCTAGCACATTCCGTGTTTGTTTTGTGGACATCTTGAAACAACACTAATTTTAATGTATATGTGTATCAAAATATTTCCTTTCTTGCATTTCTTGAAAATTTAAAGCTGTGATATGAAGTTATGCACATGAGATAAATACAAAAAGATATATATATTTTTAATCAGCCTATTTTTATAGATGAAAAATACCAATAACTGTGCACATGCAGTATATTTTGTGATTATAAATGTACTCTTTAAATATCCTTCTTTTTTGTAATTTTATTTTGTTACAATTTTAAGATGACAGCTGTTAATATTTTCAGCATATTTATAAATATATCGTGTGAAGCTTTTTAATATATTTGCACTCTTAGCACAGTTAATAGCATGCTGTTGTTCTTTTATTGGTGTGTATTTTTTTCCAACTTTTAGATGTTTCTCTTTTATGAGTTTTTTTTTTTTTAAAAAAAAAAAAAACGATCTTTCAATGGAATTAATAAAATATTAATGAATTAAGAGCTCATTTGATATAAATTGACTGTTTATGGTAATAATCATTGATGATACTTTTATGCTTTTAATAAAAATCAACGCAATTCATCTGTAATTTTTTTCATCCTCTAATGAGATTCTTTTTAACATGTTTATATTTAATTTTTCATTTTGTCAAGAAAATATTGTGACAGTTTTTCCAGCTGTTTTATTTTTTTGTTTTGTTTTGATACAATCACGCTTGTTTGCATATGTGTGCCAAGCAGTGTGAATTATGCCTTTTTAATCATAATTTATCATTTCTTTAATGAACTCAAACTTGATATGTTCTAAAATTTTGTCATAAATGAATTCTAAAGGAACTGAACTTGATAAGAAGTAGAATATTTATTTGTCACTTAAAATTTTGTTGGACATTGTTTTATTAAAAATATTATTTACTTGTTAAGTTGTGTTTTTTTCTTCTCTTTTTACTTCAGTTTTTTTTTTTTTTTTTTTTTTTTTTTTAAAATATTTTTTTTTTTTTTTTTTTTTTTTTTTTTTTTTTTTTATTATTTTAAATTTAAAAAAAAAAAAAAAAAAAAACGGAACTCTAGTACAATAAAAATATTTTGTGGTAAAACTGACAGTTAATTAAATAATTTTTTTTATGTGTTTTCAATGTATAGGTAATATTTAGAGTTGTCACATACAAATTTGTTGTAACTACTAATTTTAATTCTGGGTTATTTTATACTAAACACAAATTATATTTTCTTTACTGAAATATTCAATTTCCTATTGAACCTTGGGAAAAAAAAAGGCTATGAAACAATGTTGTCAAGTTGCAAATATTGTGCCTTATTTAAAAAAAAATATATATATCAATCAGGGCAATCTGGTATTATAGTCATTTTTTTTATTACATGCTATTCTTTATTTTAATTATAAAAGAGACTAAAAAAAAGGTATATAAAATCCACATCTGAATATATTAGATCTTCTGTGATTGTTATTCTAATAGGAAATGTAGATATGATATGTACCAGTTAAGCTAAATAATTAGCTCTAATGCATTCTCTACATACCAAACATATGTTTGGATAATAATAGTTTTCCAAAGCATTAGTTAACATTGATAAATTAAAAGTAACTCAATAGACTTATTTTAATAAAATATTATTAACTCTAAGATGATGGTGCTCATAAAAAAGAATAGTGTTTTTTAATAAGAAGATATATTGAAGAAATCTTATTCTATAATCATAAAATTTTGTGTATTATTCATATACCAAGTTTTAAGTACTTCTTAATTTATATGTACTTTTTAAATTTTTAATGTTTCAAAGTCATTAATTTTTGAAAATATAATTTCTGCAAGATTTTTTTATAAGCTATAAAAGTATTTCTTATTGACAGACTAAATTTAAATAGACATCTCTATCAATAATATTTTCTGGATCTAGAACTGTAATAAAGTTACTTCATATAAAGTGATCGTGACTGACGGTTTTCGTTGAGTCGCGGGTTCAAGCCTTGATGCCACTAAAGACCTGGCATGTAACCGGGGCTGATACATGTTAAATCTGTTGGGGCCCAAAGTCTTCCTATTGGTGTGGATGTTAGGAGAGGGGGATACTAGCTTAGGTGTTGTCCTCGTTAAATAACGAGGAATTGGGTTCAAAATTGCGAGGTCCGTCGCTAATAGCCCTTGTGTTGCATTTAGTGCAACGTTATTAATACCAAACCAATCATTGAAAATATCTTTCAAATAAAATGCTGTATTCTAAAATTTATGATTTCTTTAATCTCTTAGGAGTTTCTGCTCTCATTGAAAAGAATTTTCTTATATATTTGTTTATATTTATAATGTAACATGTAAAAATTATTTTTCCATGTAAAGAAATTGTAAAATATCTCTTTGCATTTAAATACTTTAAATTTTGAATCAAAATTAGAGATGTAATTATAATGAAAATGAGATAAAGTAACATTTTTTTATTTATTCTTTAACTTTCACTTGGTTTCTTTAAATATATGTCTATCTGGCTTTTCAAAAATTTAAAGTGTCCTGTAGTTTTTGTTTCTGAGATATAAAGTATCAATTTCATACTAAAATTATGTAATATTTTCATTGCTATACTTTAATTTCTTTGGAAAATGAATACTCGTTATTTTGTACTAAATACTTTAATTTGGTTGTTAAAGAATGTCTATTTTTTCTGTCTGGCACTGTTGCCTTCATATTCATGACAGGTATCTATGTATTAAATATTTTACAGAAGTGTATTTAATATATTCTTGCTTGATTACATAAGACTTATTGAATCTTGATTTTATTCGCCATGTTACAGACAAGTAGTTACCGATTGATCTGTCAATTGATGGAATAGATATGAAATGATAGGTTTGTAAAACCATACTTTTTATTAAAATAAATTCAACTATTTTAGTTAATTGTTTTACTCAATCAATATCTTTTACTTTTTAAATGATCCCAGATTATGTGAATTGTATTAATAATAGAATGCTCAATAAGAGATATCATTATTTGCTGTTGAAATAAATAAGTTTATACATAATAGTATATTTTAAAGTAAATTAATAAAAGTCTAAGAGTACAGGAGTCCCCTGGTCATTTAGTATAGGTTTTTCAAAGAATGCAGAGATGATTTGTTTTGATATTGGTGATACTCAAATAGCCTGTTTTAATGTGCTAATTACTTCATTAAATGTTACTGAAATGTATATAAACATCCTTATTTCATCAGTTCATAATAACTGTCAAGGGGAGAAAAATGGGGGAAAGTCTATTTTATTTTTTAAAATTAGCTTATTTACATATATGAATTTTTTTAGTTATTAGAATTTTACTCATAATTAACAAAATTTTACAAATACTGTTTTTAAATATGTTTGATTGAAATGTCTCTGAAATTTGATTTTATAAGTTTATTAATATGTTTATACTTTATTATAGTATGAAAACATTTTCCACTTCTGACCCCATTTGTTATTCTTTTAAACATTTTTATAAAAGCTCACATTTTAGTATGACTGAGATAAAAAAAAATTCATTGGAATTCTTACATTTGAAGTGAGAAATATTTGTATAATTGATTTTTCAAATCATTTTAAGAATATTATTTTGTAATGGACAGTTTAGTTATAGCATTTTGTAAATTTGCCTCAGTATTCCTTCTAATTTTAACTGTATTGAAACTGAATTATACATAAGATTTATTCAGTAATTTCTGGATACTTTAATATGGTTTTACCATTAGAATACTATTAAATTAGCATTTACTTCCTAAATGCAATGTATTTATTTGTTGAAATTTTGCAAATATGAAAATTCATCTAGTCAAGAAGGTGTGCACTTGAAATCTTTTCTTAAAAATCATATGATTTTTTTTTTTTGAAGCTTGTGCATTAATTACTATTTTATTGCTGTTATTTAGCATAAGTTCTTAGTTTACAAATTTAGTCCTGAAGTCTATGCATCATTATAGTAAAGAGACTGAAATATATTTTGTTTAAATTAAATTAAATTTTCTTTAATGATTATTTTAAGATTTTATATTCTTTATTTCAGTAATAATCATTGAGTAATGTTCAAAATGCATAGAATTTTATTTTTTATCGACCCAGAGGAATTTGGGCATGAAATATTTAATATAAAACACGTTTTGAATGAATTTTGAAGGCCTTAATGGAGAACTGATATTAGTAAGTGAATATAACTTATATTAGTTATAACATGCTCTGATAATAAATTTAATGATCACCATGTTGTAATCTTTCATGATTTATGATATATTTAAACTAATTTTCAAAATTCCTCTTAAAAAGGGAACTGCAGTATGTGTAAAGCTCAATTAAATATATACATTTTTGAAAACCTATCATTTGTTATCTTTGTTGGAAGTATTAAAGCCATTTTTCAAAATTGTTTTAGGCTAAAAATTAGAAACTCGGAAGTTGATGTATCTATTTAAAGCTTACGTAGGTTCCAATGAACTGAGAATTAAATGAAAATGTGTAAGTAACCTATGTATGGGTAAATTATTAAACGTTAATTTATTTATAATGAAATTTTATTATTTTCCTTAATCATTGTCTCTACAATTTCATCTGTACTGTCGTTTATCATAAGAAGATACAAATGATTAAAAAATTCTGAAAGTACAAAATACATTTTTGTTGTTATATATAAATCTGATATTCAAAAAGAAGAGATTATTGTTGAATATGTATTTTAAAATTGCAATATTAGATAAGAAGTATTTATATTTGTTTCTATTTCATAATTTTGGTATTTATTATTTGTTCCTAGTTATTTTATATAAAAATTTTGGCTGCAATGAATAGTTAGAAAAGCATCAATGAAACAATAATGTATTGTTTTAAATTTGTGACTAAGCAAGTTTTTATTTTAAGAGTTTTAATTTTTTGTATTATGATTCAAAATAGTTTTATTTTCTATTATAGATATTTAAAAGACACAATTGTGGATGTAATCAGTGACTTTTAATTTGTAAGCTTTAATTTTAAGTATGTGTTTATTTATCAGTAAAACTTTTCTGTGTTATAATATGCTGAATGTATTGTTCTGTTTTTTGTAAATATGATAGAGGGGTGTGTGAATTTCAAACTTCTAATCATTACACTGGTAATCATCCTGCCATTTTTTGCATTTGCTTGATATTGTGATAAAACACTGATTTCCCTGGGAAAAAAAATTACAATTTTGATAAAATTGGTACATATGTAGATGTATAATTTTGTATACTTGAAGATATAAGTTTAAGTAAGCATTGTGAAAGTTTGACTTGCTGTATTGCAGTTGAAGGTACTTATAATAAATATCTATGTTTGTTGAATTTGTTTTATGTTTTTGTGCTCTTTTTCAGTATTTATCCAAGAACTGCACTGTTTCTTAATTATTTTCTATAGTCTTCTCCAAAACTAGTTTATGGATACTATTAAGTGGATGTTGGAGATTGGAATTTTTATATATTCTATTTTTAATACCCATTAAATGTTTCCATTTATAAATCCCTCTCTCTTTAATAATACACTAATTAGTGTTTTTGCAATTAATTTTGAAATTACTCGGATGTTTATTCTTTTCTTTTCTTTTTTTATGAATGTTTCACCATTCTTTAAAAGTAAAATAAAATGATCTCAATTCTGCTCCTAATGAAATTATGTATACTACATTTTCTTGTTAATGAACACATAGTTAGTAAAACTGAATTTTTGGAAATTTTATAGCAAATTCGACTTCTGAAATGGCTATTATCTTATTTTTAATTATTTTAGTGGTAGGAGAGTGACTTTCTCTTTGAGAAAAATGGTGATGAGTTATCTCATTAAAGCTAATTAGAGCATAATTGCCTGATTGTTAATCATTCACAACTTGAGAAAATTTCGACACATATATATAAAAGCAGTAATGAGAATTAAGACATGACCTTGATAAATGAAGTAGATAATTTGATGATACAGCTTTGTTTTCATTCGATATTTTTCGTTATTTTCTATACCTGTATATTTATTTTAATTCTATTTCATAAATGAAATTACTTGTGATTGTTTTTCTAAAGGAAAAAAAGTTACTAAATAAAAACTTTTGCTTGTGTTGGATGAATTTAGATTGCTTATATAAAACATAAACTAATGTTACACTAATGGACATTAAATTTTTTTAAGGTAGAGCAAATCACATCATGCAATTAAATGAGGAGTATTCAATTTTTGCTGTTTGTAGTAATATTTATTTTTAGGAATAAAGTTTTTAAAAGATTTCTGTGACAATTTTATTGAAGTATTTAGGAAAATATAAAGTAATTTCTTAAAAATACTCTTTATTTGTTTTGATATTACCTGCAACAGAGAATTAATGTTTTGAATCATCTTTTTCATTTCAATAAAAAATGTTCCTGCAAGATTAATATTTTTGTTGAATGCTCATTGTTGATTTTTTTTTATCTAGTTCAGAACACATGAAGTGTACACATTCAGTCTAATTAGATGGGTAATCATTATTAGGTTTTATAAAATTGTTTTATTTGTATGTTATCTGAAGGCATGTGCATTACAGTAGGAGTTTAATTTACAAAAATTTTGCTTGAAGGTCTCTATTGATATGTGAATTTAGTGTGAATAAATGTATAAAGTCTTTTATTGCATATGTGTTTTCCTACCTGTTATTAATATGTTAGGTATGTTTTTATATAAGACACAAAAATATATAACAAGAGCACATCGTTATTTATTCAGTCATAAGTCAATAACATGGGATTATTTACCTTTAGGTAAATTCATCAGAACATCACAATTACTTCCTTGCAGAAAACAACAAAATGTCTCAAATCACATCACATAGTCAAATTCTTTTGTTGTATTTTGTTCGGAATGAAACAGCAAGATGTGTGTAAGGAAGTTAAAAAAAAGGGTTTCCCAACACGAGTCTTTTGAGCACAGAAATAGGTTACGTCCTCTCGTTTGGAACAGTGGAGACATTTTTGGTAAATTTGAAAGGCTGTACAAAAAAAAAATTCGAAATTCACAGTGCAAATAAGAAATAATATATATATATATATGATTACCATGTCCTAGGTCATTTTCAATGCATTTATTCTACAGTTTCTTTTTCAGTTCCAAAGTTCTTGGTTCCAGTGTAATTTTCAATCTGTGCCGCAAGTAATGCACTTTATATTCTTATTTCACTAGTTCATATTCTTACTTTTGAGAATCTTGTTATTATGCAAGTAATAGTCCAACCTGTCCAGTTCTTATATGCACGAGAGGACATTTTAAATTGATACACAGTATCCATTTATTTAGCAAAACAAAAAGAATGTATTCATGTATTTGCCACCTGAAGCAATCTATATACACAGTGACATTAGTTAAATAATGCAAATAAAGCATCAGATGGTTTCTTTTTTTCTCTGTACAAAATTACAAGTAATACTTAGAGTTGTTTACATTTGTGCGAACATGCATTATACCTTAGAAAAATCGATTTGTAGAAACTTCTTTACAATTTAAATTATTTGTTGTAAACCCATACTTTTTTCTCTGCAACTTCACAAAAGCAATGTAAATAAAATTGCTAGTCTGAATCTTTTTTTTTAAATCTATTTTGCATTGTATTAACTATAACTGTGTTTTAAATCATGAATTTACATTTGAAAAATTTAATTGTTCTATTTTCTATTGATATGTTTCATTTACAGTGAAGATTTGCTTTTTTCTACCTTTCAGAGAACTTATATTCACCATTCATATTTCGTATTTTAGTAATTTAGAATTATTACATTGTAATATAAGATATTTTACTGTTAGGAGTTTAAATTCATTAATAGAAACCCACAAATTTATTCAAAAGTTGTGAAAAAATATTTGTGAATTTTTTTTTTAATTCTAATATTTTGTTAAATCTTTAGTAATGTTTTTGATTTTTGGTGAACCTTTATCAGTATTTTATGCATAATTTATGCAAAAAACTGCTTGAAGATGCAAGCATTATTAATAATGTCAAATTATTAATGCAAAATGTATTTTGAAAAAAAAAATATTTAAAGGTTTACTTTAACCTTTTTTATTTAAAATTCTGGTTTTTATTAAGTTAATCAAAAAAAGAATCTGAATTATTGTAAGCTCTTGATAATGGACAGTGTATGCTTCGTTAATGTATTCTAATTATAGTGTATCACATCATAGTAATTTATGTGAAAAACATTCTGTTTAACACAGTTAATTAGATATTTTTCTTTTCACACTGTAATTTTTATTATATGCTGCATAAAATTGATTCAAACTAGCAATTTTTTCTAACGTATAATTATAACATTCCGATTACTCTGAAATAATATACATAGTTTTTTTTTAAAAAATTCCTCTATACATCATCATGAAAGAAATATTTTAAGTTAAAACATGGCTGTGGATAAGGCTTTTGTTGTATTCATATACCCTGTTTCATTAAAGCACTTTCGCTTCATTTATTTATGTACAAAACAAACACATTGAAATATTTCTATGCTAAAGAAAGTTGCAGAGATAGTGGTAAAAAATTTACTTTTTTATGTCCAGGAGTGGTACTAAGGAGTTCTTAAATTTTGTTGCAGTCAAGCAATTGAAATGAATTATATTCATGCCTTACAATTTATAATTGATAATTTGAAGAGAAAAATATTTAAAGATTGGTAAGAATCAAATCCTTACATACTAACGTTTGAATATTTTATGTTAATAATATTTTCGGGATTCAGTTAAATTTTTTTTGTATGTGTTATTAGGTTTTAAAATTCTTTAATTTTAATCAAATATTTTTTGTAATAGCTTCCAAATTTGTGGAATTTTGAGAATTATTCGATGAATTCAATTACAATGGATTAAATAAAATGAAACAGTAATAGCTATTATTAATCTTGTGACATTATTTAGAATTCAAACATTAATTTTTTTGTGATTAGAAATTTGCAAAAAAATTGCATAAACAAAAATAATTCTCAAAACTAACTATAAAATTTGTAAAGAAAACATTTGAAAGAGCTTTTTTGTGATATTCATTGGTGAAATGAAATTTGAATAGAAATAATTCTTTACATACAAACGAAAACATGAAATGAAAACTTACTCTTGACATAAAATTTATTCTCATATATGCCTAGAGTTTTCCTATTTAATTTTTTACATTTGTAAATAATTCTGAATTCAAATATTTCAAGCTAGGAAAAATGTTTTTTTTTTCCTTCTTCCCTTGTTTAAAAATAACTTGAAACTTCAGTATTATCGTGCAGTTTGTTTTTTTATTTGTTTATTTTTAGACAGAAGAGTGTGGATTATTAAAATGTTTCGAAATTGATTAATGTATGATCTTTGTAAAATTTTGAATACACTGATAGTTTTAAAAAAGAACTGGAGTGATTATTATCAACAAGATACATCTGTAAATGAAATCTTGGTGTAAGAAATATAGAAACTTTTAAGTGGGCCATTTGCTATCCTTGTAAATCTCGAGATCTCAACTCTGCATAATTTGTGAAATATATGTGAATATAAGTTAACTCCACATGTTCGATAAATAAACTGGGGAATGTTATGCTTTTTTCTGCAAAATAAAGAAATAACTTCTGTTAATATTTTTGGCAATGACGATTACCAAGAGTTTTTTAGTAAGAATTCCTTCTTGGAATGTATGATGTCTTCCAGAACGACATTTAAGGTCTTCTAGCCGCAATAGACTAGAGTTCTCATTTCAAGAAACTGAGAAAGTTGAGAAGTAAATAAAAAAAAAAACGATCTTTCATTGGTGGTTGCAGGTGACTTTGCACCTTATTCCACATTGGCACTATTCTTTAATCGTCCATTGTTTCAATATGTGCAACGTGCACCAAAGTCTCGTGATTGCGCAATGCTTGAACGTTAGGCTGTTGATTGGACGGAGCTGGGGTGAGGAGGTCGTGCTGTTTACAACCTCCACTCAGCTTGGTAAATTCTCTCACAGGCAAACAAATGAGTGTTCCCATTCGACTGCAAAAGAAAGAAAAAAAAAAGTTTTTTTTAACTGTATTAACCATACACTTAGTAAAACCAGTGTTGAATTTTACTTAACTGGTCGGATCCTATTTTATCCCACGGCTTGACGACAGAAAATAAAATGCGTGGTATATATTCCAAATCGGCAACCCCCCTCCCCCCCAATCCTATTGGAGAATCTATTTTAATGCAGTTCTATTTTTGGCATGTTTTTTTTTTTTTTTTTTGCCTCCAAGGCGTGGGTTAAAATGGAATTTTACCTACTTTTTTCAGAGAGATGTGTGTAGGCTTTTAGAAATGACAGGTAGACAGTGATTTTTCTCTTATTTAAGTTTAAGTTGAATCGCGTAAAATTTTACCAAGCTCGAATAAAACCAGATTTGATTTAGATAGAAAACAAATATTTTTATACCCCGTTTAATCCACAAAGCTTGAGGTTTTATTTCGTGGTTTTAAGGGATATAGAGCAGCCCCAATGCTATTATCCCCAAGATTTAAGTTACACAATGTTTCTCGTTTGTTTATCCTGAGCGTAAACAAATGATCCAGCGAGTTGACTCTTGAGCAAGCCATGTATAACTGGCCATGAGAAAAACATGACGTTTCCAAGTTGATACCTTGCTCATAAAGTGATTGCCCCCTGTGCTTTGTTGATATTCACAGGGAATGCAAGCTGGATGGAGCGTCATCGTCGTCATTTGACCGAGGTTCCAAAATTAACGAGGTCCGCCGCCTATAGCCCTCGATTTATTCAAAAGTTCTACGTTGATTAAAAAAAAAAAAAGGCAAGCCGGAAGGGAAATTGCAATAATTTGAAATCAAATGACGTAATTCAATCAATGGAAGGCAAGGAATGAATACGTCTGCACCTGCGTTTTTCCATCTATCTTTCTCTGGACCTCGGGGACTTGCTTTCTTTAGGTAAGTACGGGCATCATGACTCCGAGGTACCTTAGTGATCTTTTTCTTTCCTATGGGGCTTACTGTCTTTGGTAAACACGAGTGACGCACCTCCCCCCGGGTTACCCTAGCAATCCTTCTCTATTTTCGATCATCTTTCTTGTCAACCAAATTTGTCTTTTTTTCAATTTCTTAATGTCTAGACTACAGTTTAATCTTGTTTGGCGCAGCATAGCAATATTTGGCTCTTGCGCCATTAAACTTTACATTCACTCACTCAATCACTATCTTTCTCTGAAATCAAGCTAGATGGGAAGAGGAGTATGTCTCTCGGTCTCAAGCACAGAAGCATCACGGGAGGTAAGTGGAAGAAGTGGAGAAATCCCTATAAAGCACCCAGATTAGGATGGTTGACTACTAATAATCCTCAAGTTTGGGACGTAAGGCAACCTCTAGCCAGTAAAGCCCTAGTGTGGCATAAAAGATATACCTTTGTAGAATTGAAAGTGTCTCATAGGACGTTGTACATGAAGTGGGTCCCACTTCGATTATTGAGGCACATCGTACCCAAGACTCAAGGTATCCATACACCTTTAAAGCGTCATTTTTGTCAAAATTTTTGATTTTCTAATTTTAAAGTCAGTTTAAAATTTAAACTAGTTTCTTTCTAATAGTATTTGAATTCTGCTTATGCCTTATTTAGAACTTAAGTTATATGGATTTGAATTTTACTCGGTAGCTAATTTTTAGTTTAATTTGAAAGTTTGTTTTTGATTTTTCTCAAAATGAGTTTTCTCGACATATTCACATATGGCAGCGTAGATATCAAAAAAAGTTAAGAACCAAATTAATTTAAATTTTGCAAGTATCTTCTTTATATAGTTTTTAAGAACCCCTACAACTTTCTTGGTTGTATAATTGATATGTTTTTAGTAACAAAAGTGTAAATCATATATTTTTATAACTTGTTTATTATTTTATTTTTCATTGTTATTTGACTCGAAACACAATAAAAATTGTAGTAATATGATTTTCATCATGAAGGTAGTACCAATCTCAAAAAATGTTTTTAAATTTTTTTTTAATGATTGAATTTAACAAGTGTTTGGCGCGGCATAGCCTGCTTTGGCTCTTGCGCCATTAAAATCCACAGTCACTCACTCACTCACCCAAAAAATGTTATAATGAATACGATAAAATTTACAAAATAATGATATTTTTGTTTACTTTTGACTTATGAGCGTTATTCTGATAATCAATTTATGTACTATTTTCACCACGTTTTCCACTTCAATTTTTTTTTTTTTGAATTAAAAGCAGATTATTAAATGTGTTTTTCATAGTTTTAGGTTATATTTTAGCATTAAAAATATTTTGATAGCAAATATCAATGTATTTAAAAAAAATTTCTCAGAAGGTGTACGGATACCTTAAGGATCAGCCCCGTAACCAGAAATGTATCAGCAAAATATCCCATTTGGGCTTCTTGAATTGCATTCAATAAGAAAAAAAAATGCTTTCTTCGCCTTAGATTAAGTTCAAGTAGCATAACAGAATCTAAATCGATAATACTAGAGTCATATTGGAGAGCTGAATGAATAAGGGGATACCCTGCAATTTTGATTGGATTTGATTTGATTTCTTAACATCGGATTTGGAAACACGAGAGCTATTAACTGTGAGTGAGTGAATGTAAAGTTTATTGGCGCAAGAGCCAGATATGGCTATGCTGCTCCAAACAAGTTGTAACTGTGGTCTAGACGGGAGAGCTATTGACGATGGATCTCGTAATTTTGAGCCTCGTTCAAGTAATAAAGATTCCAGACTCGGGACACTCCTCTCCAAACATTCACACTACGCCAATGAAAAAACCAAGGACCTCAATAAATTTAACGTCCATCAGTCCGTTACATGATCGGTCTTCAGAGGGAACTAATGCTATGAAGGCCAGGTGCGGAAATTTCTCCTAGATCCTCGCCTTTTTGGAATGATCACCATGTAAAAAGTCGACGCAAATGTATATACTATATTATTAACATTTATTTAATGAAAATGAAATAGTCAAAATTCTTTGGGAAACAAAAAAATATTGAGATTGAAGAAAAAATAATTTGCATCTAGCATATTTAAAAATTCTTATTCATCTGCCATCTTTGATGGGTTTTTAAAAAAAGTTTTAACTTTGCCGTCAGTTAAAAAAAATAGCTTAAACTGGGTTTTATGAACTTTGATTTCTGAATTTTTTTTTTTTATATATATCAAAATTAATGTTTTTAGTTACTGTATTTTCAACGGAATGTATTGACCCTTTGAGGGACAGTGTACAATAAATATTAAATTTTTGTTAAAATTCATCTGAAATGCATTAATAATATTAAAAGGTCACGTTATCAAATGGTAAAATTAATTATTTCCTGATTTCTAGGACCCGGTTGTATTATATATCACTGCCGCTGTAAGATATCTTTTTTTTTTGTACACTCACTGTTTCGTAATCCTTCTAAGATGTAACTTACGTAAGTACATAAAAAATTATATCATTTTAGCAAACTTGTGAAATATTAGGATTACAAAACATTTTTGAAAAGATGAAAACTTTGTTATATTGCATTTTTATTTCTAAGATTGATTATTTTGTATGAAAAAAATATATGTTAATTGAAGTATAATTACAGTTAACACACGTTTGTGATTTTTGTTAAATATTTGTTTGCTCCTTTACAACTCTCTCGCCCAAGTTTTTTTTCGGTGAGCATACCAGTTTTCCCTTTGTATATATAGATCTGAACCGGCCAGCATATCCAGTCTCATCGCAGCGCGTCCATATCTTGTAGTCTTATCGGACTTTTCAGTACTTTAATTAGTACTGAAAAGTCCGATAAGACTAATTTCGACGATGTTCTATCATGTTCTACGTGATTCGATGACATTTTTTTTTTTGGGGGGGGGGTTGTGCTGTAGCTCGGATAACAATCTGGGGTAACTCGGTTATTTAAGACCTAGACTGTTGAGACTTCATTCCTCTTTGAGTGGAGAACAAATTTGTGCAATTTTTCCTTATAAATCTAGGGAAATATTTATTAAACTTGATTCATTTGACACATGTTTACCTATCCCCTTTCCGATTGATTGGTTTTTTTAACGTCACACTAGAAAAAAACTCGAGGACTATTGGCGACGGATCTCGTAATTTTGAATATAAGTCTAGCGACGAGGACGTCACCCGATCTGGCACCTCCCACTCCTAACTTCCACATCACACCAACGGAAGGACTTTGATCCTCGATAGTTTTAATGCGCAACAGCACCGGCTACATGTATGCCTCGACGGCATTGAGGCTCGAGCGCATGACTCGACGAAAGCCGCGAGTCCGCGACCTGGACAACTAGGCTACCGCGGCCACACTCACTTTCTGCATCTAGAAAGTCCGTCAAACTATCTACCACCTGGCAGCCTGCTGAGGACGGAAGAATAGCTGGAGGGGTGGAAAACGGTTCGTATAAAATTGTAGCATCAGTGCTTCTAACAAACTTTAAACATAAACATGGCTCATTAAAACGCAATCTATCTCCAAGAATCAAAAGTCTCTTTTTTATATGCCTACATATAGGTGCATATACATAAAAACTGAAGGTTCTTTGAAGACCCCCACCCTAATCAGAGGTCCGTGGTTGTCGTCTCCCTTCCTTCCTTTTGGTACGTCATTGGCCAAGACTCTGTGTATTTTCCAGATGTTTTTATATTAATTTTCGTCATTTAAGGAACCTAAAGGTCTGAACTGAGAGAACTCACTTTATATTAGGAGTCGGTTTGATTGAACCTTGGTAATTAATGTCGTAGTATTCTGTCATATTACTGTAAAATATCTTTTAACTTATCGAAAGAAAGAAAAAAAAATTAAAAAAAAAAAATCTCTTTCTTAGTATATATCCCATTGTCTTTTAAGCTAGTGCGTTTTTTATGGAATTTTAGAAGTTTAAAATTAAAATTAATTGAAAGTTTAGAATCTCAATGAGCTATACGTTTTTAAATTCCCGATCAATATACTTTATTATTTAATATATTTCGAAGCCAGTATCATGTTACACAAATTTCAGTTTTCACATATTGTTACTTAATATCGATTCTTTGAGTATACGAGTATACTTGAACCCTGTGGAAATTACGGTTGACATCAATGATATATTTTCTTCTTTTTTTTAAGCATGCATTCTGTATATGATAAAAAGAAAGTTTTCATAATAGATTACAACCATCGTAGTTATAAAAACTACGCGAGATAAATAGTACAACATCGAGTTGCCTGAGACACCTCTCCTTTCTCCAATAAGGTTTAATGTCTTAGGTATACATGAGCGATATACCCCTTGCTATCTTACCTGTTTTCCATAATTCTCCATATCATTCTGCCAACCCCCCTTCCACATTTACAGAGTTTTGTCTAAATCACAGATACATGCTTCTTTTCGTAAATTAAAGAATGTTTGGTGCAGATTGGCCAAATATTATATTAATAAAACGAAACAACCAGTCAGTTCTTTTAAAAGAATTACATTTATAAATGAACAATCAAGAGCCCAGGTATAGTATACGCCTGGATGCGAAGTTCGGGTTTTTCTCACCTACTTAATATGAGCGGCACTTAGACCTAATAATTCGAGTGTATACTGCATCAGTTCCCAATCATATCGTTATCACCTTTGTGTGTATAATTTAAGTTCTACTTTGTTACCTTTAAACTTCATAAGATGATAATAGGATAGCCAATTAAAAAATTCTGTCCACAAACAATATCTGCAGAATGAGAAATATTAGTTAAAATCCTATTTTCACCCTCGTTTTGGAGGGGGGGGGGAACACAGAATGGCACCAAAAGTAACATTGCGCTAAATGAGGATTTACATTATTAAAAATATTTTACAATATTTTTTAAAGATAGGAAAATTCACTAACGAATAATTAAAATAGGGGTAAAAATATTTTTAAAAATCGGAGGAAAAAAGTTATTCCGCAGAACCTTTCATTATCTTTTGCTCTTTCAGATGCTCTTTATTGCATTCAAATAGATCAAAGAGTAAAAATTTGAAAACGGAACCGAAGTTCCATAGGATTAACATTACGTCCACGAAATCACAATAGCCGGTAGACGGGAGCTTTAAGTTTCCCCAAAGCGGGGCGATTATCGCGCTTAGCGTAGTTTTGTTTCCTGTTGTCAAGTTCAGGTCTAAAATAGGATAGAACTGAAATATTTCCCTTTCCTCACCTTCAGACCCTGTACTGAGAACCAGGCTCAAACCTGTGGAACGTGACAGCCGTAGGATCGTCAGCTAGATCTGTGAATAAATCCGTGACATGCACGCTCAATCCGTAATACCCTGTGACCGATCCTTTTTCCATGAGTTCTCTCCTCTCTTCCGGTGTCCACTGTCGTCGACCTCTAAATCCTTTTCTGACCATCTCGGCCTCTTTTGCCCATGCATCGTCCACAGCCTTACGCTTGGCATGACGCACCAAGCGTTTCTTCTCGTCACTGGGACTGCCTGAAATAGAAAATAAAAGTTACAGATTGTTCACTTGTATAAGGAGCTTTATGTGCACCTTCATTTGTTCAATGTTACATGCCTAAGCTACTCCACGTATTCTTTCTTTTTGCCTCGTGGATTCAAAAGCGCTCACGAAATGAGTGGGAGACTCTGTCCTGATCCAGACTCCACAAAATTATTTTAAAAATACCTTTTTTATTTTATATTTACGTCGTATTTAAAGCAACACGAATACTAATGGTGAAGGACGTCATAATTTGGAACCACCATCAGATGACTAGTTTGATACCAGAGCTGGCACCCTAACATGAGGACTGAGCTCCAACAGTCATGCTAAAAGACGAAGCATCGAGACCATTCAGTTACGAGTCTTGTTACTCTACCAGAAGAGAACTACGAGTTTTATAGCTCCAAATCATTAAACACATAGATCCACTGATGTAAATCAATTTGATGGCTGTAACATGCTCCAACTTTTCCCCCACCTCTCCTGCAAGCAGCCAGCCAGCTGGTATTGAAAGGTAGAAGGGGAAATGTAGTTCTTGTGTCATGTGAGGTCTCTCTCATTAAGGCACCTACCGGAGTAACAACACTTGTGTTCTTTGTGACTTTGTTGAAAAAGTGAGGCAAGCTGCTCGTCGTGTGGTGAGAAAGCCAATAGCAGAGACCTTAATATTAAATTTTAGTTTTACAATTTTTAAAATAAAATTTCAATAATTATGGAATTTCAAATTATTTTTAATTTTAAATTTAGTTATGATGAGATGTATTTATCTCGTGTTGGGAAAAGAACTCTTTACGATAAACACCTTCTCCCATCATTATGATATTCTATCAGCTCATATCAGGCATTTGTTTTTTCTATTTTCGAAATATTTTCTGTGCATTCTAAAATCTTAACATGCAAAATTTGGTTTTCATCTTATGAAATGTGAATAAAATCATTCTGAAAATTTGAGCTTTGGATTTTGTACTGAAAATCATTTTTTATATTCTATAAAATCGGAGGACTAGTTCTTTACTTACATATATATTTACCTTTACAATCAAGTTATTAGTTATAAACTTTTTGATTATATCTCTTAACAACGCAATTACACACACTTTAAGCGAAAATAATACTTTTTTTCTTACCACCATATCTAATATTTAATAGTAGAGCTGGACTCCTTAGCCGTAGATCTACATGTGTGTCTCCAGCATGCATGGTGACATTGAACATAGTACCCAGTCTCTGAAGTTGGTCCCAGTCCTCCTGAACTCTTTTCTGATCCGTTTGGACCAGGTAGAAAGAATCTTGTCCGTTGAGGGAGAATCGCACATCCACGAAAGCCGTGTCATTGAGTACCTCAGTCATGACGTCACGTAGGATCGGGCTTGCGTCACTGAGGACGTGGATGTAAGCTCGGCCTTGACTGGTGGACATGAGAAGACCGTCTCCCAGAACTGATGGCAGATTAGCAAACTGAGCTTGCAATTCAGGTTGATATCTGTGGAGAGAACTTGGTTTTAAATGTTGCTGATGCCAGATGGTTGAAAATACATCCAATGCTAATATCTGTGTCATTGTTGTTATTATTTTTTTTGAAAATACATTATCTTATATTGTATTCAAAAGTCATTTATTAATTAAACTAATTGTAGTATTTTGATTTTATTTTAGGCTGATATGTTCAGTTTTTCGCTGTGCATGAATTATTCTAAATGGTTATTTATTCAGAGGATTCTCACCCACAAACATGGAATTGAAGCTTTCAGGGATTTTTTTTAAAATCTTAATAGATGCATAAGCTGTCTTTGCTGCGTAATGGTGTATGGATACGAAGGCTTTGTGTTTAGATTAAATCAGAAATGGGATTTTCGAGAAGTTATTCAGTTCTGTATCGTCCCTGTAATATTTTTATCAATTGATTGCTCCAGTGAAATATTAAGTATTTAATTAAATAGTCAAATAATGAAGAAAATGAAAATGATTTTATTTGGATATTCTAATATTCAAAATTCATTATCTAAATTTATTATTTAAGGGAAACAGGTCTCTACCTACTTTCGAATCTTGGGATTAGTATTATAGAATACAGCTTTAACTTATCACCACTCAATCTGGCTTTAAATTAGCACTAGATGTATAGTTCAGATCCGACTTAAATCAGGGTCCGCAAACATTTTAGTCCAAAGGCCACACTGACTCCTCCAAAAAGTCCCAAACGCAAATCCTAGTTAACTCATTATACCAAAATACTGTATTTCCGAATTATGTGCAAGCTTTCACTTTGGGACTGATGTTTTTTAAGTGTGGAGGTGGACTTCTGCAATTTTGGTAGGTACTTAGGAGCAATTGTCATCATCGCGGAGATAGACAATTCGCGGGTTGTGCGTAACGTATTGTTAAAAACATGCACAATGTATAGAGGTGCCATCTTACTGGGAATAGGGAAGTTAAGTGCATGGAGAGTGTAGCCACAGCAGCATAGTGGCAACGGTCGCGAACTCGAGGTCGACTTTGTTTCCGTCGAGTTGTGGATTCGATCCTCGATACGTCAGAAGACCCACCATGTAGTGTTCGTCCTTTATTGTAAGTTTCTAGAATTAAATCTGATATAATTAATTACAGTTAAAATGTTAGATTTCATTCTGTATGTCAATTATTGTTCACTGTAATTAGTTTGTATGATTTATTTACATTGTAAATTTTATAATGTAATCGAAATAAACTGTGTCAGGTCGAATTTATGGTGCACGCAAGCCGTAGTTCGGAGACCCCTGGACTCATCTATGATCATTTGGCACTAATTGTTGAGTCAACACTTTCAATTTCTCTGACTTGCCTTTAATTCTCTCTCTCTTATTAAATTATCCTCAATTTATAAATTTTACCACACCTGTCTTATTTATTATATTTTGATAGCTCTAATCTGCATTACATAAATCACGGTTCATTCACAAGAGGAGGTTCTCAAATCAAATAACATTAAATGAAAGTTCTCAAAGGTTAATGAATGGGTAAATGCTATTTAATAAGTACCTTGTAAATTAGCCGAAGTTTTGAATATTTCTTCTTAATTTCGTGAATATGAACAACCTCTAGTTTTTATGACGTATGCTTTTTTTCGATGTGTGGCAGTAGAAAAATATATAGTTTTTTCATCGCGCATTAACCATCTTTCCGGTTAGCATTGTCGGAAGATAGTAGGAAGTGACGCAGTGTAGACAAAATATTGTCCCCAAAGATTTGAAATATGCATTTTTCGTTTTCCTCTTTCGTAAATCATAGACGAAACAAAGTCAGATTGTAATTTAAGAAACATATTTTTGTTTTGCGTGATGCAATTGTCTTATTTCCCCCTCAAATGTGAAACAGAAGTTCCCTTTTATATTCATGAGTAATATTCCTGTCGCAAAATATACAAATATTTTTTGAGGTCTTTATCCGCATATTGTAAATAACAATAAGATGTTACGGATAAATATGATAGGATTCAGACAATTCGAATCGATTCGGCGGAAGTGATTCATATATTTTTTTTTTTGTTGAATTTGACGAATTGGTTATTAAAATGGCGTTTGAAATCACTATACAGAGTTATTCAGAATAAATTATCCAATTTTAAAATGCTACATTTATATAAATGAACGGCACAGAATGATAAGTAATACATGGGTACGAAAGGAAAGCATGGAAGTTTTTTTTAGAAGTGTTCCATATAACTTCCTTAACTTATGGATGTAATGTTAATTTGATTTGTAAATTTCTACCAAAAACGTTGTAAAGTATGAGTGGTAATGGACTGTACAGCAATAGAAATCCGTTGTTTAAGTTAATATAAATTAATAGGCAATGGTGGCCACATACACTTTACCTCTTATAATCTCCTAAATGAAAAAATCACATGGGACCTTACCGGTTGACAAAGGGTGGCCAGCTGTATAATATCAAGTCTTCTGATCCATTGCAAGGTAGTTCCATGAAAACTTCTAAAACAGCTTCCGTGAAATAGCTTCAGGAAGAACACACGAGGGTTATTCGTTTTTCCCAATATAAAACTTCAAAATTTTCCTTGATATGAATGTTTTCATTGTCATTCTGTGACGTTTGTTTTTGAAAATTCGGATTTTGAAAATGGATTATTCATTTTGAATAAACCTGTATAATAAGCTCGCTTTAACCCGACACGTTCGGGACCACGACATGCTGAATTACAGGGATTCAATATAGTTTTAACCGAGATACCAAAGATATATTACTCTTGATAAAAATTTAAATAATTAAACATGTATTTAACGTTCCGAACCCTTGTAGACGATATAAATATTCGACAAAGTATTTAGTCATTCTGGTAACTACAAAATTAAAGTCAAATATTGAACACAAATTTCATTAAATATTCCTGCATTGATAAGAAAACAAAGCACAGAAGAAAATTAGAACAATAATGGTTATTAAAGCAAGTTGTGACACAAGCTACTCTAATCCCATATTTACGCTTATTAATTTTATCAGGACTGGATGAACACTTGACGGGCATCGAGAATATTTTACTGTATTATTTACTATTGTTGCACGTATACAATTGTAATATTATACAAACGTGCATGCAACCCGTTATTAAACAAGAAACACTGTTCTAAAAAAAAAAAAAATCCAGCCTGCAAAATGCATTTGAAATTCTAGTACAGATTCGTTCAGCAACTGAGATGTTTGTTTTATTTTATTTACTTTATTCTATTGATTAGTGATTTTTAAATCATCACTATAATTTTTCAGAGTTTAAAGTATCTTATACATCGAACGATTACAGTGGCAAGCAATTAAATTACAACACAGTTAACCTTAGAATACACAGAAGATTCTACTGTACGACAGTTAAGTAAACTTTTCGATTCGAAGTGGGAAAATCGTTTTTGAGAGTACATTTTTTTTTCATAGAAACATTGCTATTTCTTCTAATTCTTTGTCGGATTATCGAATACCTATATTGTTTTATCAAGGATACCAAAGATAAATCGTTCTTGATAAAAAAAATATATATAAACCCTTAAAACATATATTTAAGCACATATTTTGAGCCTGTGTGTATTGTGGATTTATAAATATCCAACACACTTCTCTCTTCCATTCTAACTATTATACAGTTAAATTCAAACATTGAGCTTTAATTTAAATGAATATTCTTGTATTGATAAAAACACAGCAACAGAAAAGAAAAATCAATATTGTTAGAATGATTGTTAAAACTATTTGTAATCAGCCACGCTAGTTATATACTTACGCTTATTAGTTTTATCAGCACTTGAGAAGAACATTTTGCAGGACTAAGAGAGCATTTTATTGTAGAGTACGCTGTATGTAAGCAGTTTTAATATTGTGCAGGCCTGATGTAACCCTTTAGAAAACAAGAAATGCAGTACTAAAACGAAAACTTGGGTACAATAAACACTGTTTGGAAATGCGAGCAGTGATATGTCGCGAACTGGAGGTCAAAGTCGACTAAATCCCGAATCCATATGAAAAATTCCGAAAGCGAACTGCTCTATCAGTACCGGATTATAAAATGTGTCAAACCATCGGATTAAAGTGCGCTTGTAATAATAAAAAAAAAAACATAACGTGTTGAGGAAACAAAAGTTTAAATTGTATTACTTACAAAAATGAAAATAATTCGAATTAAAATACAGAAATGACATAGTTTTACCGCCAGGAGAATATTACAACCGAAATATTTATGAACAGCAACAATCAATAACAAACATTAAATCCATATTGCCTCAGTCTCATCAAATATTTGATAAATTGCATTTCATAATAGATTAAAATCTTTATTGGTTCATACACACAAACAACTCTACCATTTAGTCTCAATTAAAGGAAAACGTGGAATTGCCTGTCTATCGATCTAAACACGCAACCGCGGCTATTTGTGCGAAAAAATAAATGATTGCCAGCGTCACATCACTTCTTGAATTATTGAATGCGGGATAGAATGAAATCTCGACCGGACAAGAGAACGGGATAAAAGAAGAAACGGTGACCCGGAAATGTCGCCAAGAGGAAAGGAGTATCCAAGATTAATGTGTCCTATCTGAAAAGAAGCACTCACTTGGCGGTGGAGAGGGGGGCTGCACTAAGTCCAGCAAAGTGCTTGGTAACGACTTCCGCCGTGCAGCTAAGTCCAGAAATGACCGGAAGACTCTGCCTCGTAGACGCTCGACTCGGCATGGCGTTCCTAGAGGAGAACGGACTGCGGAGGTAATAATCCATGTTGTAACCGAAAGACGAAAGCCATTTTGGTAAACCTGGGGAGGAGAAAAAAAGTTAGTTTCGTTCAAAAATCGTTTGAGCGTATTTAGTAATTTAGCCAATTCGTTGATATAGTTCCGTTTTGACTCTCCATGTTCACTTTTGTCACTCAAATCTTTTGGTGCCAAATGATGATATATTGTTGTTTGCAACACGTGCGAAAAGTGCTAATTATTGCGTATGCGATGGCACATTACTATTCGCATCGCGAGAGAACTCTATCCCAAAATAAATTTATAAAACGCTCCAAATGGTTTAACTCATTCGATTGTCACATATACAAGCCAGTATGAAATGTAGTCATCTTCCGACCAGCGTGACACAGTTTCCTTTTTCACACCCGGCCGTCACGAATAAGTGTCAGAATCTTGGAACTTTTAAAAAAGTTAATATTTTTGGCTCACGATAGTATTATATGTCCTTAGGATTTGAGGAGACACATATAGACTTCATTTTCTATTCGAGATGAGACAAAGGTTACTCACATGCAAATGAATTTTGAATACATAAGGGGAAAGACATGTTCTCGATTCGCACGAATCCTGATGGTTCCTAAGATGTTTACTTCAAATTCGTTAATAGCTAATGGAGGGGGGGGGTATATTTTTGCTAGAAGGTGGGATGGCTTGGGTTGATAGTTCAGCTTTTAATCGATAATTAAAGCATGTATGTACGAAATTTTTCGTTTGAGCGTCACAAGTTAAAATAATGAGCGTTTTTAACTGAAGCTGAATTTGCAGGAATGATGCAAATTATGTCGTATAATGATTCCGAAACAAACTCTGAGAGTAGTGAAAGTCATATTGTAATATATTCTGATGATTCTGTTGGTAACATTTAAATAAAGTTTTCCCTGTCTGTAATTTCATTGATTTACGCTTAGAAACGAAAAACCCATCCATAGGCAAGAAAGACAGCAGGGCGCGTTTGCGTCTGCCGTCGCTAAAGCTTAATTTATTTGCAAAAGAATTGAAACAATTGCTTACAAATTTATTACAAATTGCTTAGAATTTTTTTTTTTGTAATCCATTCTGTTTCGTGCTTAGACTGCGTATACGCTAACACGATAAGACAGAAATTCGATAAGGGGTATTTTCTTCTTAATCGTTGAATTTAGATAGCTAATGGAATACACAGAGCAACTCCTTATTTTTTACGAAAGAATTTTGCTCGGTTAAAATTTGTTAGTCTTTCCACGGTCTTTGTAAAGAACAGGTTTTAGTTCATAGAAGTCAGTATTCGCAAAATGTCGCCTTTGTTGTTCTTGTTTTACACTTTAGCAAAATATTCTTGTTTTTGATACATTTATAATTATCAACAGAGTTTTAATAGCAGTTAAATTGTATTACGCTTTATAATTAACAATTAAATTTGTCAAGGCACCAAATTCACCCGTTGGCATGATGTAGAAGTTTGAAGATGGAAGTGCCAACTCAGGTGTCTTCCTCATTTGACCGCTGTTCAAAATTATGAGTCTCCAAGCGCTCTCGTGTTGCTTCTAAGTGCGATGTTAATAAAACAATCAATAAATGAAGAAAATAAAGGAACGAGTATATGTTCTGTGAATCCCTGAAAACAATAACCAGAATTTTTCTAGCGCATAACCGAGTTTGTCCATTAAAGGAAGCAATTTTCCTTTTGTGCACCATTCCATACAGGACGCTTTGTTTCAAGGGAGCAACAGAACTAAACAAATGAAATGAAGAATAAAACGACGCCGATCGATTACTTAAACATTAACATAGTTATCATGGCAAATTAAATGAAAATTGTCAGCCGCTATTAAAATCAGCCTCGTGTATATTCGAAATATTTTTACATGGTTTTTTTAATAAATAACTAATAACTATTTTAAAAAAAATATTTTTAAATCTTTTTATGTCATTATTTATTGACAACAGAACTATACTCACCCATCATGAGATCTTCATCTATTGTACTGGGACTAAGGGGATCGTTGTTCTTGAATCTGTACATATGGATGTTGTAAGGGGCCTTAAGAACTCTTGCTACAGCCTCCCACTTGGGGGACAGCCACTGGGTCACTTCCGGCTGGTACGCTCGACCCTCGAAGAATACCAATCCAGTGAAGGGATCCCGAATGCCGCCTCTGTAGTCAATGTACAGAAGGAATTCGGGATTGGAGTCTGAAACTGTTTCGCCAAAAGGGGACCTGTCGATGAAAAGTAATAAGATACAAGACATGTTAGTCTTGAGCTTATCTGGTACACATAAGAAGATTTGAAGTTGTTTGAAAATGTGTATTGCATAAAATCTAATTATTATTTCCGTCACTTTCAGTTATAAATCCTATTTATATATATCTTTATATCAAATATTTATGTGATTATACAAATCTATATATAGTCATTAAATTATGCAGTGAAATGAAGAGAAAGTCTCAGAAGAAATCAAGTTCTTTTATTCAAATCTCCGAACGTCAGATTTAAATCTAGTTTATTCGTGGTAAGTATACGCGTCTCTGATAAATTAAACTTCCTTTTACCGACCCACTAGGTTTCGAGGCCTTCAATTGAACTAAATTTGCGGGTTCGAGTCACTTACACTATTCAGATACATCTGAAATCACTCCAAAGTCTCCTTACTAAACGCAGGTTCATTACCGATGTTTTATTTATTGACTTCATTCATTAAATTTTTTATCATTTTCAGAACTACCAACCTCAATATCAAATTCTTTGCTATTTATTTATGCATATTCTCAACTCTATTTATTACATTTCACTGATTCTAATATAAATTTATATAAGTCGCATTTCGTATATTGGTAGAAATTTTCAATTCAAACAAATTCAATTAAAGGTGTTCAAAGAGTTTTTCGATGAGAAAATCCTATAGAATTCATGTCATAACTGTGGCATTTATAGAATCAGTTCTGTAACAGATGGCATTGCCTCCGAGCCTGATGTCGCCTGTAGTGCGCATTGCTAAGTAGACTGGAGAGAGTTGAGTGGAACCCACGAGAAAAGGAAGCACATAAACCAAAGATCTTCCAAAGAACAGCCTAATCCGCATCTACTGGCCGTGAGTAGGTGGACAACCGTTGTAGAGGTCTATGTCGACAAACGAAGACTTTTTGAGTGCATGTAAAGCATTGCATAGTAAATATTTCTCCAATTACGTATTCATTCACAGTCTTCAACAAATCGTTTACTTGAATTTAATGGTGTGTTTGAATGTCCTATTCATCACATCACTAGCTATACCTGATTGTTTGTAATAAAATGTATTTTTCATCTAATGGCGAGAAAATACTTTTTTCTTAAAAAAGTAATTTTTTTAATTTTGTCAAAGTTAAAAAAAAATTAATATTATCGATTTTAAAAGTATTTAATAATGTAACAAACAGTATAAGATATAAAAATGTCCTGCAAGGGAATAAAAAAAAATTAAAGTATTCAGTATTTAAGTACGAATGTATATTATTTATAACAATTGAGTGGCCTGGTGCAAAAACAAGGTAAGTCCAAAGTTTTTAAAGAAAAAAAATTTCTCTCTGCTTCGTGGCAAATAATGATAATAGACAACGTCATTACCCGGTGTCTTCTTTATTTTCATTTTCCTCTCCTCAGTAATTAATGATTTTGGATTTACCTTATTCTTGCATATCTATAAAATTGGAGCAAAAGAAATAGTCGAATACAATGGGTAATAAATGCAGCATGAATAAACTAAGGAGGGAAAAAGCTTTATTGTGATTTGTTTTAAAAAATATTACTGCTATGAATTTTTCAGGCATTAACACGTCGTTTGGAAATAAAACTTAACCAATTTCATTACATAAGTTTTTATTACAGTACTCCATCAAAAATAGACCCTGCCAAAATTATTTTATACCTCTTGCTTTAACGGAATAATGTAACGCTATCAATGGAAAACAGTAAATCTTGTAGATTTAATTTTAGTAATTTTAATGTTTCACACTTTAGTAATTTTGTATTTCACAGTTAGAAATTTTGTTTGTTTTACACTATATTTGCATTCTTAATTATGTTCCATACTATAATAAATAGGTTTTGCTGTTTAAACATGTTCTTTTTAATGATTTTTCTAATAATCGGGCGGTGTTCTGGTCCAATATCTGCCATATCACCAAGAGAGTATGCTATACTTTGGATTCATAAATTATTAAAATTGGGAATGTTTTTTTCAACTAAAAATTTTTTATGCAATAAAATATTTTCTAAAATTATCGTACGTCTTAGAATTTTTTTAAGTTAATAATTGTTTATAAAGATTGAAAAAAAGATACTTCAGCGCTGATCTGATTAGTTTAATTTCAATACTTAAAAAACCATTTTATAAATCGAAATTATCAGCGGAAAAAACTCACTGCTTATTTACAATTCAAATAATGAAAGGAGCAAGACAACTGAAAAATCTAAAATCATTCACCTGACGATCTTTTTCACAATCTTCCCATTGGAATCAAATACCACCACTGGAGAACCAACATGGTCACTAGCAACGAAATACTTGTTTGTGGCGGTGTCCTCCACATATATTAGGTGACCATTGGTATCGTAAAAGAACGATAGGGTTATCTTCGAGTTTCTCAAATAGACATGAGTCACCTGTTTCGGATCTTTGGGGTTGGTGTACAGGAACTGCGTGATGTTAGATTCACCATTCTTCCACGCCACGAGTCTATCCAGGACATCATAGACGTAGAGGACATCGTAGAGTCCCGGCTGAACTGCATTCAGGAGTTGTGATTTGGCATTGAAAATGAACTTTTCGGGCCCCCGGGAGACGATGAAGCCTCGAGAGTCTACAACGTAAGGTACGTTGTTGTCATAACTAATCAAACGATCACCTTCGTCGTATTTCAAGGTGATTTGGCGATCGCCATTCCAGAAAGAATTCATATTGCCGTTGACATCGTACAGATACCTGTAGATAAATCGCATATATTAGCTGTTATTCGGTTATCAAATTTACATATTTGTGCGAAAGGATATCATAAAGTTTTATTTATTAATAAGAAATAACCAAGGTATCTGGATATATAAAATTTATTCTCCATATTAATTGATTTTTGTGTAAATAAAGTTGTAAATTTCACCTATAATTGTAAATTTGTTTGATTTCAGGAAGTTTGTTCACACTTTTAAGTCATTGATATTTTAGAATCGTATCATAGGCTAATGGAAGTTCTGAATCAACTATATATGAAAACATCGATTATTATACTCATTTCTTTATGGATTCCATTATGAATAGCATAACTTTTTATAGGCGCCAAAAATTTTTGATACCTTTTTTTTATCAAGTATGAAATAATAAATGTCTGATATATATATATATATATATATATATATATATATAT
>BMAW01127525.1:61927-104109 GCA_019974015.1 Nephila pilipes | reverse complement strand
AAACTATAATATGATTCACACTGATAAACTATAATATGATTCACACTATATTATACTCTAGTATAATATAGTGTGATACACTCTAGTATGATTCTACCAATATGTACTCTAGTATACTAACATTGATACACTTTAGTATGATCTTACCAATATGTACTCTAGTATACTCACATTTGTGTGTGTGTGATACACTCTAGCATGATTCACACTATTATGTATACCTTAGTATACAATAGTGTGAATCATATTAGAGTATATCAGAATGAGAACACACTTAGATGATTCCACTTTTAGAACTAATACAAATGATTTGTATTTTTAAGGACTTCATATGTTTGAAAACTCATAAAACTTTGATATTTCTTTTGAATAACCTGGACTTTGTTGTTTTTTTTCAGTCTGTTGTATGCTTCGCAATTTTATTTCTCATGCAGACATGACTCAAGATATAATATTTTTATGCCGAAAAAAAAAGACACTGTCCATTTTTTAAGATAGTAATTTGTGAAGTCTTAAAAAAGTAAAAAGTCTTTTTTAAAAAAAAGGTGTTATAATTTAAATGCAGCAACTCCAAGAATAAAATAAACAATAGTTTATGGAAAAATTATCCATTAACAATCAAACTGAAATAAAAAAAAATCTTTTAAGCTGCTCCTGCAAAATTTCAAAAGTGGATTTAATGCCCTTTACATCCGACATAGAGATAGTTATATATGAATGTGTCAGGTGCTTATGCAAAATACCGTCCAACAGGAAAGTTAGCGCAATTTTCCGCTGACCAATAAAAGTTGGCGCAATTCCAGTCGAGCTCACGCTACTTTCGGTGGCTAAAAATCTTTGATTCCATTAAAGATAGTAACGAATGGGTATTCTTCTATATGAACCCGATGCCATATAAATGCTTCTATATTTGAATCTAAATGGCGTTACGGGATTTCCGAATGTTTTTGATTACGTCATTTGGTCGAACTCCGCTTCTTCTAACTTTCTGTATACTAACTCCAATCTTCGCATCAGCAAAGCTATAAGAATAGTTAATTTTGAAATGTTCGAATACCTCAACTCTTAATTCTTCAATTTTTCACGAGTCAGAAAAAAATGGAGGATTTTTCTTCAGCATTTATTCATATTCCTTGGAAACTGGTAGTCTCCTTTCTATCAAAAATTCTAGCAATGAAAACTTTCTTGTAGCAATTTTTACCGTTAACAATGCCATTGTGCATGTCCGTTTTCAAATCTGATGACAAATCGTATCCTCATCAAATATTTTTTTACTCCAAGATTCCATAGCTTTGAAAATACTCAACTACGTTTTATGCATTAGTAAACAGACTTTTATCATCCCCTCTCCCAAATGTAAGGCTAAAAACATTTCTATTATTAGCAGACCTGCTTCCTTCTTTAAGCCGATCTTGATCCTAATTAAGAGAAGACTGTGCATAGGGTAGACGTCGTAGGACAAATATATTACGAGCTTCTTAAAATTTAACAAAAACCCATTTCGGGGATGTATTGTCAGGAAATGGATGATTTAAACAAAACACTCAAATAATAGGAAACATATCACACTGCATAATGATAAATCAAGATCACATGCTGGTTCGTCAAGTCTTCAGAAATCCGCAGAGCTAGGTTGATAAATTCTGTCGCACCCATCATGCTACTCAGACATTACATTCTCCGATTATCACCTGATTCACTCCAAGATAAGTTTTTTAAATTGAAAAAAAAAAATGAGCAGATGTCGATTAAACATTACATGAGTTCTTCACATCTAAAAATATTACCATTAAGCTGGTAAGAGAACTTAAGTATCAATGGAAATTATATTGTATAATAGATATTATTAAATATATGAAAAGTATATATTTTTCTTTCACTTCGCATGCGAACAGAACTTTCTAGTAGAACTAATAAATACATGATGATAGATCCGAGTTATCATCTTTTTAATTTGTTATTTTTAACACCAATCCAAATTCATTACGACCCAAATTATAACGTTAAGACTACTACTACTTTCATTCTCGAGTCACCCTATTAGACTAACATTCAGAATTTAGTTTGAAAAATTCTGTGATAACTTTAGCGGAATCCTCGGTTTTCTGAAGAATAAGGCTCTTGATTTTTAAACTAAATCAAACTCTGGATTTTGCTATTTCTTAAATTTCCACCAAAATATTTATTGAAACTTTTGTTAAAATAAAGTGAATCATTTTGAGTTTTAACGGACAGTTTTTGGGAACTATTGGTAACATCTTCATTAACCTTAAAAAAGTTACATAAAAATAAATAATATTTGGTTCTCAACTTCTGAAGCAATGCGACGAAAATCCATTAAACTTATATTATCTTCACATTTTTATTATGGAAATTGCTGTAACACATGGATCAATAAGTCCCGAGACTGTGCGGTCGTTTTTTTGCGATTTCCTCCTTCAAACGCACCAGCAAGTCAATATAATAATCACTGTTGATCGATTTACCTTTTTCGAGGTAGTCAATGAAAATCACGTCATGCGTATCCCAAAAAACTGACGCCATGACTTTGCCAGCTGACTGCTGCGTTTTCGGACGCTTCGGACGGCTTTCGCCAGCTGTGCGCCACTCAGATGACTGCCGCTTCGACTCTGGAGTGTAGTGATGTATCCATGTTTCGTCCATGGTCACGTAACGACGCAAGAAATCTTTTTTGTTGCGAGTAAATAGCGATAAACAGCTTTCTGAATCATCGACTCGTTGCTGTTTTTGTTCCATCGAAAGCAATCGCGGCACCCACTTGGAAAAAACCTTTTTCACTTCACTTCAAAAAACCTTTTTCAGTAAATACACTTCCATATGATATCTGTGTCATCTCAGCAATCTCACGGAGCTTCACTTTACGATCTTTCATTATAATTTTTGTCACTTCACTCACATTTTCCGGTGTAACGGCTTCCACAGGTCTACCCGAGCGTTCCGCGTCATTTGTGTCGGTACGACCACGTTTAAACTCGGCAAACCACCGACAAATCGTTGCTTTTGATGGACAAGAGTCCGGGTAACATTTTTCAATCCATTGTTTTGCTTGCACGGTGTTTTTACCCATTAAAAAACAATGTCTTATCAGAACACGAAACTCGGTTTTTTCCATTTTTTAAACAAACTACAAAACGACTTTACTCCAACCTCGATAACTCAGCTGTTTCTGGTCCGATCGACTTAAAATTTTGACACGTTTCAAGCAAAGGTTAGTACTCTAGAAATACCTGGTTACTGGTTTACTACGAGCGCCATCTCTGTGTTAGTCTCGGAACTTATTGATCCATGTGTTATATGTCTGTTAAATAATTTTGATGATAATACTTCATTTTATATATTCAAATGCCCAACAGATTAAGATATATCGTTCTAACTACTTGAGGACAATAACTCTGGAAATGGCGATGGAATTTTATCCTCTAAAAACGTCTTAAAGGATATCTCACCTGAATTCACTCTTGATTTCCATGTCTGGCGTCATTTTTACCCAAGACTTGATGAGAGTTTTGTGGTCCAGGTAAGTATATTCCGTGTGTTCCGTCCCACAGTACTCTGCTTTGATTCTACCGCTGGAATCGTACACGTAAACCACTCTTCCTGTGTGGTCAGGATACATCTTGACCAATAACTGACCATGGTCATTGAAGTGCATGACGAACGGAGATTTGGATCCTGGACTGAGGTAGAGTAGTTTGTAGAACCCGAGGGAGGTCTGCATGGCAACTTCGTGCTTGTGGCCGTTGGGAGTGATGATGGTATGCAAACCTCCAGCCGTGTGGTACTGGAGGAGGTATCTGCTACCACTGGGCAGAATCAGTTCGCTTGGCTGCAAAGTAAACGTGAATAAGTTTTTTTTAAAATAATAAAGAAAGCAAGTTCTGGTATTAGAGGATGTTCCCAAAGTCACTAGAACATTTAAAATTGAAATAACATTCTATAATTAATTAATTATATTATTTTCTTATTTCAAATTATTAAAATGTAATACTTGGAAATTAAATGTGGAGAAATTCACAACTGAGCAACGTATTAAAATAATCGAATTTTATCTAGAGGCAGGAAATGTACTAAACGTAGATGACGAATGTATCAAGAAATGATTTAGAATTTTGCGAGGACACATCAGAGGTACGATGGTAGCCAAGTTAAGTTACGACCACATACAGTTCGCTCCACAAATGAATTGCTAAGACAAATTTTTATATGAGTATAATTCCGCGAAATTGAATTCAAATGGCCACCCTACCCATTTGAATTAACTGTGAAAGTATATGATCTATGAGAGTATTTGAAAGCTAGACAGGCATGATGAAATTACAGAAATAAGCAAAGAAATATTGTATTAAGTGATGGTGTACTCCTCAAAAAGAGCGCGTACGAGTGATGAACAAGCTGGTAATTATTTAAAGGATATAATTTTAAAACGAAATAAAATCTATTTCTGAGAAGTGGGTTTTCTATTTAGGAAAGAACAGATGTGAGTTATTGGTTAATAAAAATATTTTATATAGCTGATTTAGAGCCAGTCTTTATCTATTAAAAGTGGGGAAATGCGACGTTTTGTTAAGTTAAGCGGTTCCAATGGAAAATTTAAATAAGTTCTTTTTTAGATTATTTCAGAACTGTTTTTATTGAATCTTATTAAATTTATTAATACTTTGCTATACAGATTTTATGTTTTGTTTTTATGTCTCTATATTTTGCTATTTTTGGTTCAATCTAGTTGAAGCACCTTTTCTTCGCATGAATGAATTTAAGCTCTCAACAATCCAGCTACCAAGCATAAAATATTTTTAACGAGAACCCACATTCCACACGGTGCAAGCCAACATACACGACAATTTATCAATTCACAATTTTATTTTGAGTTTAAAATATAGCGTTTCAGCAAAGCCACTCTTGATGAATAAATTGTCCTAAAATGGTAATTAAATGACACAAAATATTTACTAATAAAAGAATAAGTTAGCACCACAAGTAATAAAGGATTGTAACATTAACTTATGATGAAATATTGAAATGTAATCTGAAGAGCTTCTTGATAAACAATATTAAATGTTTTTCCGTTCAGAGTAAAGATTTATAACTAATTTTTCAGCATTGCTTGATAATGAGTGAGTGAATTTTGATTATGCTGCGCCAAACATTTTGTTTAAACTGTTGTCTGGAAAGGGAAAATTGATGAAAAGGGAGAGAAATGATTAACATGTAGGAGGATTGAAACCAGAGAAAAATCGCTGGGATACTCATGGGCACTCACCCGTGTTTACCAAAGTTAATCCCATGGGAAAAAATATCACTAGACTAATTTCGGGGTCATGATTCCCGTATTTACCTAATGGAAGTAAGCCCCTAAGTGGACTGACGATTATGAACATAGCTTAAAATAGACCTTCCTTGGTTTTATTATATCCAATACTTTCCTTGAATCCGCATGTTTGTTCTAGCAGTTCAATTCTCGTTTCAAGTTATTCAAATTATCAATTCTTGTTTCGTGGCGAATAAATGGCAACGTTTGTCGAAAGGTAAACTGAACACAGAAACCATGTTGATAAAACAAAAATTTACTTTTTGAAAAAATGTATCTTGTGATGATTCATTAGGATACGGCGCATATGTCAAATAGACTCGACATCTGAACTAGAGACTGTCGAGAACGTCAACGGAAATGCAAAGATGTTTGGGTAAACAACCTTCTCCAAGTATCGATCGGAAAGCCCCTCAATAGCAAAAAAACTTTCTTCCCAAGGAAGGGGATAGGCCTTCTCCCACAAGTTGCAACTAACAGCGGCAGGCGTAAAAGCGTCTAATAACTGTCCCGGCACAGAGAAATTCCTTTATGATTCAATAATATAAGACTCAACAAGAGGCATGGATCTACGAATGCGAAAATGGTCAGATTAAACCCGCACTAAAGTCAATCTCCCTCAAAATGATAACAATAGGAACGCCGAAGTTGTAAAAATGATTTACCGTAAAATCTTGACTGTAATACGCACACGTGTATAAAACGCATGCTTAATGTGGCACTAAATTTTCGGAAAAAATTAAAATATGAATATAATACGCCCCATAAATTTTCAATATTTTATTTAAAAATTGAACAAGTATTTATTAACATAATTGAAATTTTTAATAAAAATAAACGCAAAGTCAAATTCGATAGAAAAAAATTTAAATTTTAACAAAAAACAAAATATAATGTCAAATTATCAGTCTTAATCACATTAACTAGAACATGACTAATTTATTGTTGTTGCGTCCGAGTCATAATCATTGGTGCCGTCGTAATATGCGATATGTACGTGTGTGCGATATGTACTGCAAGTTTCCGTTTGTGTAAAAGAACATCTGCGCAGCACGAATGTTACAACGATCTGTTACAGCTGCTGAACGTTCGTTGTTCGATGTTTACCCCCCCCCTTTTTTTTTTAAATTTTTACACGAGTATAATACGAAACCTCATCTTTACGGACCAAAATAAGAGAAAAAAAAGTGCGTATTATAGTCAAGATTTTAGCGTACATAACAAAACTGAATTTAGAAATAAATTGCCACGAATAGTAAATCGGTATCCATTTATTAAAGACTTGATCGATCGGAGGATTGTTTTGGTAATAGTACTAACATAAAAATAAGACCTTACCATGTCAACCATCTTCTTGTCGTACTTGTACATGATGCCATTGCTGTCCGAATGCCTGACTTCCACCAGCCTGCCCTGCATATCGAAATCGTAGTTTCTGGTGAGATGACCCCTGATCCATTTGGTCAGTCTCCCAAACTGGTCAAACTCCACTCTCACGGGAGTGATGTTCTGGGGTGACTGCCACTGCACGGTTCGTGCCATCACGTCGTAGGTGGCCGTCACCAAAGCAACTTGATGGCGGTCGTAGATGATCTCGGAGTTCTGGTCGCGGTCAAAGACCACGCTGAAGATTAGTTCTCCGTTCCTCTGAAAGAAAGTAAAAGAAAAGTTTGAATAAGATATATAATCCAAAATGTTTACTTATTTATACCACAGAATGAAAAATAAAATCTTTGTGGAAAAAGATTGATTAAGACTTAAAAGAAAAGAAACTAGTAGTTGCCAAAAATTGTGAAAATGGATCTAAAGAAGGCTGATGATACGTAATTCAAATATAGAAGATACTTTTTTTTAGAAAAAAGATAGTTTTTATAACATGAACATTATTAACGCAATTGCACTATTATTTTCTATATATTTCTCTTTTAACATCGGCACATTTTATTTCAAAAAGCTGATTTTTTATATATATATTGTGAGATACAAAGAAGTTAGATGTATACTGGGCGAATCACGCATGCGAAAATCGCTCAGTACACATTTAATTTCGATCTGCATCGTTTCATGAAAATTTTTCTCCTTGAGGGGTCCAAACAAATGGTATTCTGAAGGTGCTAACTCTGAACTACAGGATGGATGTTCTAATGAGATCAAGTGAAGTTTCTTTAATTCATCTGGTGTTACACCAGTCGAGCGAGTTTTGCAATAGTCCCTTTGGAGAACATTACGGATCGAAATGAAACGTCCTTGCAGATACTAATTATCTTTGGTCCTATATCTTCTTACTCATCGAAGAAATATTTCGATGTCTTCGTTGATAATATCTGCTCCCTTGCTCTACCATCACTAACTCTCTTATTAAATTATTCATTTCTTACAAATGTATCTCTTCAATCCTATTTATTACGCTTTTTTTCTATTCTAATCTTCATGTCCCGTTTCATTCATTGGAGAGATTTTCAATTGAAACATCATATCGAAGTCCCAAAGGGTTTCTTGAAATGAAAGGGGAGAGCAAACACCATAGTATATCCTAGCCAACTGATTGATTGTTAATTAACATCGCAGAAGCAACACGTGTGATATTGGCTGCAGAGCTCGTAATTTTGAGCCTCAGTCAAGTGAAGAGAGTAACACATAAGCTAGCACAACAATAAAAAGATTTGGAACATCGACAGATTTAAATTGCTTTACCGTGAATCTTCAACGCCATCAGACTCGAAAGCACAACTCGACGGTAACTATATCAGATGCGAATTCGCAACCATGATCACTAGGCTACTGTGGCTCAACAACTTCTTTGTTAAAAGTAGCTATAAAATGAAAAAAGAAGAGAAGTGAGCGGAAAGATTGATCGTTACCTTGAATTTCCTGCCAACCCGAGTAATTCTACGATTGCCATTCTTGCCGTCGGCGTGAACGAAGTAGTGCCATTCCAGATACTGGACGTTGTCATCGCTGAAAGCCATCCGCATTCTAGACGGAACTGGGAACATCTCTCCCGAGACCGGACTCGAGTTGGAAAGAACTGGGTTTGGAACCGTCTCTACATCAAGTTTGCTAGAATCTCTCTGGATAATGGACAGGCTGCCATCAGGATGCTGAGTGATGCGTTCTTCCGTCGAGCCTGAAATAATCGAGAAGAACGTTAACAAAGATGAGAGATTTGAACCTTCCGGCGGCAACAACACTTGATCAATCAAATTCATTTACGCTTCCCCTCACGCTCCTATTAAGGCACCGACTAAAATATAGCTGGGCCGGTTGAGAAGTTCTAGATGGCCTGTTTGACGTTTCACGTTACATTAACTGCCACGAAAAGATTTAGCCAGTTCCAGTTAAATTGTAACTACAGGAACTTTGATTCAGCAGTTGAGTATATAATGCATCCTTTATTTTTGAAGCGGTGGCTATGTTTGATATGAATCTAAGAATTTTGCAAATGTGATGCGCATGAATGTGTGTGATCTGAATTTTGGAAAAGACAATAATTGATGTTGATGCTCTGTTTTATATATATATATATGTGTGTGTGTATATATATATATATATATATATATATATATATATATAATTTTAAAAGAATACCAATAAATGTGAAAGAGGAATAGTTAAGTTAATGAAGCGTTCTGGAACTGCTACACGTAATGGCAATTATTCGAAAATATGATTCAAACAAAATAAAATGATCAGCGAGAAAAAAAGATTATGACAGCACGGTAAGATAGACAGATTTATTATTTTTTTAACGTCGCACTAGAAGCAACACGAGAGCTTTTGATGACGGACCTTGTAATTTTGAACCTCGGTCAAATGACGAGGACGACACTTATGCTGGAACCTCCATGTTCAAACTTTCACACCAGGCCAACGGGAGCTCTAACCCACGATTCGACGAAAACCACCGTCCGCGAGTTCACAACTGTGACCACTAGGCTATAGCGACCACACGATCGACGGAGTTTTTTCGACTGTCTTAAATCAAATGCTAATACAAAATTCATGAAAATGAAGAAAACACCAAAGTTATTGAAACATTATTGAGAAGAAAGCGGGTTAAAAATGTAATGTTATGGAACAATGAGCGGATACAAATTATATTTTCTGTTGAAAAGAAATTTGATCTAGCTGGTCCTAATGATTACAGACATTTTTGGCTATATTTGAGGACGAACCAAAATAATGTTTCCTTCGACAAATGGGAGGAAGATCAATAATGATGTGGGGATCCTTTTGTGCCATGATGGATTGTGTGATTTACAACAAATTACGGGACGTATGGATTTTGTACAATACCAAACTATACTTTAGGATCATCAGACACCATTTGAGTCAATATTAGGTAATGCTAACTGGATATTTCAACAGGACAAGACTTCTTGCTATACATTTAAATCCACCGAGGAATGGTTTAAAAAAGAAAGAGAAAAGAGAGAGAAAAGTTACTGTTTTGCTAAAGCTAAGTTGAAGTCCAGACTTGAATCCCGTGGATGTTAATGGTAAACAGTTCCCATGAGTCTATGAACTTTAAGTAGTTATAGTAATTTAATGGCGCAATATTTCTGAAATTAAACTTAACCACCAGATCATTTCAATGAAAACAAGAGCGTTTGAGGTTATCAGGAAAAATGGAAGTCCAATAGCATATAAATTTTCATAATTTTATTTTTTTAGATAAGTGATTTTATAATTTGTTAACGATGAATTTTCATTTATTACAAATATTTTTAACTTCATGATTTATTACATTTTTCAACTGATTGAAACCTGATTCAAATAAATATATATGTTGAAAAAATATTTCATATGTTTAAAATTTATTTAGAACCTTTATATCTATTTCATAATTTTCAAAAAATAAAAAGGTTAAAATGTATAGTTAAGAAAAAACTATTGTAAATTAGCGAATGATTTCCTTCCAAAACAAATATAATTAATAGCAGTTTTACAAAAAAACATTAAATTAATCTACTACCAATGATATTTTGAGAAAATTATTAATCAGAACTCCCAACAGAAGTAAATATGTATTTATTGCTTATGTTTGAGAATAATTTTACACAAAAGCCGGAACAGTATTTTTATGAAAAATATGTCCCCAAAACTTTTCAGTTGAGAGAGAGTCCTTTATGAAATACTTATATTTCCAAACCATGAGGAAATCTCAGATTGGAATTATATTTCTTTGCTGAAAGGAGGAAAGAAAAGCTACCAATATATAAAAACTGAAAGATCAATTTTTGATGAAATCATTTCCTAGACTGTATATCAACAGTAAAACTGCAAGAGGAAATTGGAAATGGTTCGTTTTGAAATGAACTAGTAATGATGAAATTCGTGATATTCTTAACGAACTGTACAAAATTCTATTCAAGGAAACGGAATGTATGTACGTTATGAAAACAATATATATCAAGTTAACATATGCAAGAAAATGGAATTAATATTTCGAAATATTTCTCAATAGCAATTTCATATTGAAATCGAAATACCATTGAGATTATCGTTCACAGACACAATGTTTGTGACAAAAATATTTTTCCAAAAGTCAGTTTCCAAATAGTTTCTTAGAAAGAAATCGGATATCAAAATTTGAACAGGAAGCTTCATAATTGAAGAAACTTCTCTGTTAGACAGACGAGAATAACTTATTTCCTTTTTCCATTGCAACACGTTCAGTATTCAATTATACATCAAATCATGAACTTTGTGACTTTAGGCTATTCGCGGTTTTTTTTTTCTTTATCAACCTTAGATACTTTTTATAATTTGAATTGCCTAAAATTCCCATTTTCTTCCAACCCAATGAAATGCGATTGGGAAAGGGATATATAATCGATACAGAATTAAAAGGAATAAGAAGGGAGACAGATGAGATGATAATAGATTTTTGTAAGTGAATTATTGCAATGAATCGTTTTGTAAAAAAATTGTCTGAAAATGATTCCTGGTGAAATTAATAGGAGTCGAATCTCTTTCGGTGCGAATGAGTTGGTAAGCTAAGACTTCTTAGTTTAATTATACGTTAAGATTAAAGTGTTTTAAGAGAGACTCGAGGGAGAACGACTTTATACATAATATGAAGATAATTAATAAACTGCGCTGTCTTTTTTCTACCGTATCTTCAATTGGATTTGTGACTTTATCGACTATTTTATTGAATTTTATATAATGTCTGTATAATTAAATAATGAAGGACAGCCTACACAACTTAATTCGTTCCGAGAGAGAGAGAGTGGGTAACAGTGGAGATTTCGGTGCAAGAGCCTAAAGTAGCTGTTTCGCCAAATATTTGATTAAAATGTGACAATTTAAAAAATACATTAAGGTAAAATAATAAATAAATCTCAATGATGGATAAAATACATAGTGTATAACATATTAGGATTATGTAAAAAAAAATCCAACTTTATATAAATAAGCAAATAAATTTCAGTGGTAGTTTTACCACACCAAGCCTGACATGTTTAGAATAGATGAGCTAAAAAGGTTAAACGATAATTTTGGAAAATGTCTATTAAAATAGAATGAACAGTCTAAGGGACGTGACAAGCAGGACACATTCTTTAATGCTCCAATGTTATTTCCTTAACTTTCCATTACAATTCTCAAGTAAAAGAGTTGAGAATCAATAGTCCAATGAATAGAAAATCACAAAGTGATATTTTTATTCAGATATATCAATAATCAAAAATCAATCTCTAGTCTACTCTATGTGTGGATGTAATTTATACGTCTCAAAATCTAACGTTTGATACAATATCTAATTACTTATCTGATAGGAATTATTCGAATTCGAGTCCTTAGAAGAGCATTATTTGAGGATAAAAATTCTTGACACTTTGTGGATCCTTTCTATTCATTACATTACGAAAATTCTGCTCTAATCCACGTAATCATCTATTAAGAGAGATATTCAATTTGAATAACATCTCATGAGAGTCTCAATAATATGTTAAAGTGTTAGCTGAAGGGGAAAGTGCGATCGAACCCACGTTATAATTCTCGAAACAAAAGTTATTTGGTTGTAAGGCGAAAATGTCAATGCGATAGCGAGTCAGTTTGGCATTCGCTCTTCGCACTGATACAGCAGGTCATTCTCCAATTATGGGCTTCTCCGAGTGTAGCTTGTTGTATGTCTGGAAACTCTCTACCGTGTTTTGCCATGTCATTTTAATGACTTTTAAAATGAAAAGTTTTATGCCTTGCGGCGGGATTAGTTTAGTTTTTGTCTTTATTAACGTCGCACTAGAAGCAACACGAGGGCTATTGCCAATGGATCTTGTAATTTTGAACCTCGGTCAAGTGAGGAGGACGACACCTGAGTTGGCATCCCTCTCCTAACTTCCACACCACGTCAATGGGAGGACTTTGAGTCCCGATAGATTTAACGTGTATCATCCCCGGCTACACTGGGGGTCTTTAGTTGTCTTAATGCTAAAATTCCACACAAAAAGCAATTTTAATCTCTCTAACGAAGGTAGAAATGATTAAACTGGACAAAAACACAATTTGTGTGAACGGGTAATAAAACAAACACAATGGACAATAATATTATTTAGACCGATGAAACCAGAATCACCAATTTGATAGTGATGGCATGAAATGCAGATGGAAAAGAAGTGAAAAAATGTGCATCTCGATTTCATAACACCTACTATTAAACACCTAATATTTAAAGTTATGACTTGGGGTTGTATGTCAGCAAGAAGTTTCGGAAGAACATGCGTGATTAATGGTAATTTTAATGCTGAAAATACGTAAGTGAATTACTTGAGCCTAAAGTGAAACTTTCAACACATGATTTTTTCAAGGATTATGTGCGTGATATATTTTAAACAGGATTAAGCTCCACGTCATGTTTGTATTGCGTTCGAAAAGTGATATCAAGATGAACATATTCCACACGGCTAGATTTGTCTGGGAACAGCCCTAATTTTAATCCAATAAAAATCAACGGTGAACACCAAAGAAACTTGTTAGACAGAAACTTGTTAAACAGAGTTAATAGAAGAAAAAATTCAATATTGGTTTCACGTTGTAACAGATGCAGAATTAGAAAAAAATGTAGTGATCTCCTTAGGAAAGCGCTGTCTGGTCATAATCGAGGTTAAAAGTTTCCCGACTAGGTATTATTTGACAGGAGGAGAAACATTTAGCGTTTATCCCTATTTCTATAAGTTTCAATTTTCTTCTTCATAAATGCTCTTCTAATAAAAATATCGTTATTAAATTATTGCGTTACATTCTCTATTTTTTTTTGTGGTATATAATTTTATGGCATTACTCCAAAAAAATGGTGAGCTATCAAAGTTCAAAAATGCCTTTTTTTTCAGAGAGTTCTCACAAATTTCGCCACTTAAAGAAGCTTTCTTATTATAGTAGTTTTTATTACTTAATTAATTAGCTTAATTTTTGTGCTAAGCAAAAGTACACTTGTTCACACACATTACAATCTAGTTCAGCATGTCAAATATAGATGGCGTCCCTCTGTAAATCCTTAAAGACATGAATTTAATATTTATGATTACATTTATTTTCATAAGCATGCAAGAAAAAGATCCGCGAAAATATACTGCAGACGATTGTAATCGTGATTTTTTTTTGATGTTTCCATCAGAATGGGTAGATTGAGTTAGGTTGACTGAGATCCATAAAGTTTTCATGAAGACTTTTCATTCCCCCGAGGTATATCGAATTTCCTTACTGTGAGATGAAAATTAATAATAAATGTTATCGTAGAAAAGCACAGTAAGCCATTTTGGTTTTAATACCGAGAACAATTTCAAATTAAGTGGTTTTGTACCATGTAGATTATAATTTGATACAGTGCCAGTCATATTTTAGTTGTTTTTTTAGCTGAAATGCTATCTCATATAGTTATTCTTTATTTTACGTACTAAGAGTTTGAAGATATGGATCTTAAATGAGATTACTTTGAATTGAAGTGAAACTTTGATCGTACAAAACTGATTTTAAAAACAGATTGTTACACAATTTTTTATTTTATTATCTCTAATCAGAGATGTATTAGCCAAACACGCTATTGTTTCGATCAACGACGAAATGGTCACCCGAGCCCATTTAAAAAAGTGAGTTCTGAATATTTCTTATTATGAGTAAATGAATAAATGAGTGAGTGAATAAATGAATAAATATAATAGAGGAATAAGTGAACGAGTGAGTAAAGGGATAAAAGAATGAATAAGTGATGATTGAATAAATGAATGATCGTGAGAGTGAATTAATGAATAAGTGATGATTGAATAAATGAATGATCGTGAGAGTGAATGAATGAATAAGCAAATGAATGAATGAATGAAGGAAGGAGTGGGTGAGTGAACGAGAGAATGCAAAAATGAATGAAATAATGAGTGAGCGAATGAATGAATCGAACGATCATATTTCCATTCCTTTTTCGTATTATCACTTGCTTTAATTCTAATATTTAATTAAATAATCTGATAATGCATTAAAATGAACAATTCAATCTATGTTAATAAAAGGAAAAGCTTGTGCTCCTAGGTGATGTAGAGGAAAGATTCCTTATCCCAGAAGCATGACATTTGGTGTAATGTATCAGCGGGTATTGATATAGAGTACCTTAAAGCTCTTTTCTTAAAATTTTTGTCAGAATTTTTAAAATTCAATGTTAACAGGCCAATGACGTAGAATTTGTCTTCACTGTGCATAATTTTGGCATATATTACGTTACATAAAGTCAAGGATTTTTTGCTTCTGGCTATCTATCTCAACATTGTTTTTTGAAGAGTTTTACCATTTATTCGTTCTCTTAATTGCAGAATGTAGTTGTCTAAAGATTCTTATTTTTAGACATTTGTACATTTTCTGTTGTTCGATTCAGTTCTGAATGAATGATTCAATAATGATGTCTGATGAACAACTGAAGATCCTTATATTAAAAAATATTTTTAAGAATACATTCAAAATTTTTACAGCAGTATTTATGATGTTGCTGATTATTCAATTTAAAATATCATCTTATTAAATCCTAAATTATTCCTCAAGTCCCAAAATCAAACGCCTTTAAACTATAAATTCTTATACGACAGAACTTATTCTTCCTTCGCTTTTCGGGCACTCAGCTACACGTCAAGTGCCGTATGGTGGCTAAGTCATCGGCGCCGAACTATTGGTTCAGGGTTCAAATTAAGATCTTATTTTTTCTCTTCTTTGTTTCAAAATTTTTCCCAAATTTCGAACAACTTAAAAAATTTTCTTTTTAAATTTAGATTCTTGAAATTAATTACTTTTTATTTTCCAATATTTATCTCTTTCATATTTTTAAGAGTTTTCTTAATTAATAATACTGACACAATATTTTTGAATACTTTGCTGTCTAGTTCTAGAATGAGCTGTGGCAAGGTTACGATTAGTGTACTATATTAGAGATCCAATTTTTTTTTTAAAAAAAGAATAAATTAGTTTGGGGGCATAAATCAGTCAATTTTTTGTGTATAAATCAGCAGATTTTGGCAAATTTTTGAAAATAGTGCTAGAAATATTAATTTAGGAATTTTTAAACATTTTTAGATCGTTTCATCCAGAAATCTGTCGATCCAAATGAAATGGTATTTATAGAGAATATGGAATAAACATTTAGTCATTTTTAATTCAAAGAAAGGGGGAAATATTAATTAGAGGATTTTATATAATTTTTTTTAATCTTAAAGTCAATATGAAAGTTAGATAATTTTTAAGCACTTCTAACGTCTTTCTTACACTTAGAAGTACATAAAGATATTTTATTTGGCATTCGTATTTTTTCATATGAATTTTAAATTAGAATTTTACAAAAGCAATGAGATTAAATTAATTTCATCAAAAGCTTTATTACCAGAAGTAAAAGTCATGCAAACCAGGAAATGTAGATATCTGATTCAACAGTACCAGATATTATTAATTAGTGTCTTCATATGAAACTATCCAGTGCAACTATTACTAGAGAGAAAATATTGAAAAAACCTATATTGGCCTGAATATAAAAAAATGATATTAAAATTGATACCTGCTATGCTATCAAGGTTCACATTTCGAGTAACTGTAAATTTTGATCATATCTCACAGGAATTCTGTATCTCGTGATATGAATATTTTTACTGCACACATTTTGATTTAACTGTAAGCATTTAAAACACGCTTTATCTCTTACCCCCAACAGAAATCAAGTGTCTTACCGATTTTCATGGTGACATCTGATCCCTTGATCAGCAATGCGACTGGATCTCTGTCGTCGCGGGTGATGGTCACGGACGCTCCTTTGAGGCTGAGGTTATATTCCAACCTGATCACTTGTCCCGAAGGGGTAATGGCCTCTGTGAGACGACCGTATTCATCGAAGCCGTAGAGGTAGGACCTACCAGTGGAGTCCTCTTTGGAACGTAGTAGCCCCGTACTTCCGTGGTAGTCGAAAATAGTCTTGAAGTTGGAAGGGGTGGTGAAGCTCTGGAGCATCATCATACGAGACACTTCCAAGCGACACTTGCCACCCTGAGTGTTTTCAATCGTGTTCACCTACAAAATGTGTATTTATATAAAACAATTGTGATGAGTGTAAATCAGTTAAAAATATGAAATAAATTTACATCTATTTGATCTTTCACAATTAGAGGCAACATAAGGGCTGTTGGTGACGGACCTCGTAATTTTGAGCTGTCCAAAGGAAAGGCTTTGAGTCTCGATGGGTTTAATGTACAACAGCCCCACTTCTCGGTGTGTTTTTAGTGGTATCAGGACTTGAACCCACAATCGACGGAAACAAAGACAGCTTTGAACTCGAGAAAATGACGACTCAGCGCTAACGCTGTTAAAAACTTTTCAATTCAGAAGACGCACACGAATATATTTATATTCGTCTTCGACATCATTTTGTATAATTTTTTTCCTTTAAAGAATGAATTGCAGAATTATAATTTACAATATCAATACAAATTTTACTCCTACTTTAAATTTAACAACATTATTACATTTTACGACGTTGAGAAATGCTTCTTAATTAATTTTAATTATCTTAATTCTTTCTGCTTAAGAATTTTTCTTATCTCAGAAATTGGGATTTCTCCCATTTAACTGATTGTTTATCATCGTCGTCACATTTAGAAGAGATGCTAGGGCTACTGGCGATGGATCTCGTAATTTTGAAACTCAGTCAAGTGACGAGGATGACACTGAGCTGAAACTCGCCTTTCGAACTTTCACACCATGACAGCAGGATGACTTGAAGCCCCGACAGATTTAACGTGCATCAGCCCCATTACAAGACGGGTCTTCTGTGACATCAGGACTCGAACCAGCAATTCGACGGAAACTGTCGATTACGAGCTCACGACCCTGATTAGTCGGCTATTTCGGCCATGGCATTTTTACCAGTTCTCCGATCTATCTAAGAGTGGTCTTCTGGCTACATCTACTTCGTTTGGGGTGTACAGCTTTTTTATACTCAAGTTTATCACTTGAATGAACAATAAAACAAGTAAGATTCGAAATAATATCTTTTGGTCTCTTGCTTTTTTCTACGCTCTATTAAGAAGCTCGAATCTTTTTTTTCACATTAATTCTGAATTTTAATAGTCTTTTGATGTAACATTAGCCTATTATGATTTTGTCTTATTCAAGGGGGCATAGTACTCTAAAAATGACCAAAATATAAATTTTTTAAAATTACCTTTTATTGCAATTGTATGACTTTTCTAAGCAAATGTACAAAATTTCATAGCTCTTTTTGTGTTATTTTGTGAGTTATTAATTTTTTTTAACTGTGTGCTATAACATTTCAAAGACTGTATCCTAAAACTGCTTTTTTTTTTCTATAGTGGTCATGTACTGAAAATGCTTAGCTATTTTTTTGTAACCAATACAAAATATGAAAATTTTTTCTGGTTGTTTTGTATTTGACAATTCTATGCCGAGAATAAGGATTTAGATAAATAGTAATTTTTTTTAAAAAACTCTACAAAATTAGATATAGCTTTTTTTTTACTGTTTTTGTCGTGTCTGATAGAAAAAATAACCGTAAAACTCTAAATAGCCTTAGTACAACTATTCCCAAGTACAGAATAGTCAATAATACATTAAAGAATTTTCAAAAAAATTCAAATATAAAAATTTGTAGTAGTAGGAGAAATTTTAAGATATCGAAACATTTTGAAAAAATTAAGATTTTGAGTAACTGACTGTTTGAGAATGAAGTTCCCCCTTTCTTATGACTGTTTATGGTGGTTTTGTTAATATCGCATTAGAAGCAACACGAGGTCCATTGGCGACGGACCTCGTAATTTTGAACCTTGGTCAAGTGACGAAGACGATACCTGAACTGGCACTCCCTCTTCTAACTTCCAATATCAACAGGAGAACTTTAAGACACGACAAATTTAACGTGCATCATCCCCGGCTACATGGCGGGTCTTTAGTGGCATCAGGGCTCGACCCCCCGACTCGACGAAAACCGCCGGCCGCGAGTCCACTACCATAACTAATGGGCTACTGTGGCCACTTTACCCACCTGGACTGCACAGATTATATGTGTTCAAATAGGGCGAATAAAATTTTTTATTACAAATATCTAATTAAAAATTGCTCATAAAGTACAGTGTCTTTTAAGTTATGATAAGGCGGTATATTCTATTTCGTAATATTAGGAACATCGTAACTGTTCTCCATCACCAACAATAGATCTGAGAAGATTTTTAATAGCATTTTGGTGTTTTCTAACACATAAATATAAATTTGAGACTTATATTTATGTTTATCTTCAGGATACTGATATTCTTGCATGATTTCTTTGGAATTCTATTTGGATTTTGCCATATTGTGGCTCCTGTCTTGCTTATATGTGTTTCTTAATTGTAAATACAGAACAAGCACTTAAGGTTCCCATCTACCAGCCATTTTGATTTTGTAAGCGTAATGTTAATCCTATGGAATTCTCACTACCGTCCTGAAATCTTTACTATTTTATATATTTGAATGCAATAAAAGGCATCCGATAGAGCAAAGTGTAATGAAGGTTTCTTCAGAATTGCACATTTTTCTCAGATTTTTAAAAATAATTTTACTCCAATTTGACTGATTCGTTTGTGGATTTTTCGGTCTTTAAAAGACATTCATAAATATTTTCAGAAATCATAGGGAAAATTTAATTCTGTAGAAACATTCACTTTTTTTTTCACTCTTTTAGATGTAACACATGGATCAATAAGTCCCGAGACTAACATTGAAACCAACATTTTTTTTGCAAAATTTTTTTTTATTCATCAACATAATCACCTTTTAGGGTGATACAATCGTTCCAACGCATTTCCAATTTTTCAATACCATGTTTATAAAAAAAATTATCTTTCGCTTCAAAATAAGCTTCAGTTTCAGCGATGACCTCCTCATTTGAGCCAAATCTTTTCCCCTGGAGCATTTTTTTAAGATCAGCAAGGAGCCAGTAGTCACTGGGGGCTAAATCTGGTGAGTATGGGGGGTGGGGAAGCAGATCAAAGCTCAATTCGTTCAATTTTGCCATTGTTTTCATCGACTTGTGGCAGGGTGCATTGTCTTGGTGAAAAAGGATTTTTTTTCTCTGCATGTGCGGTCGTTTTTTTGCGATTTCCTCCTTCAAACGCACCAGCAAGTCAATATAATAATCACTAATGATCGATTTACCTTTTTCGAGGTAGTCAATGAAAATCACGCCATGCGTATCCCAAAAAACTGACGCCATGACTTTGCCAGCTGACTGCTGCGTTTTCGGACGCTTCGGACGGCTTTCGCCAGCTGTGCGCCACTCAGATGACTACCGCTTCGACTCTGGAGTGTAGTGATGTATCCATGTTTCGTCCATGGTCACGTAACGACGCAAGAAATCTTTTTTGTTGCGAGTAAATAGCGATAAACAGCTTTCTGAATCATCGACTCGTTGCTGTTTTTGTTCCATAGAAAGCAATCGCTGCACCCACTTGGAAAAAACCTTTTTCATGCTCAATTTTTCATGAAGGATAGTAAATACACTTCCATATGATATCTGTGTCATCTCAGCCATCTCACGGAGCTTCACTTTACGATCTTTCATTATAATTTTTGTCACTTCACTCACATTTTCCGGTGTAGCGGCTTCCACAGGTCTACCCGAGCGTTCCGCGTCATTTGTGTCGGTACGACCACGTTTAAACTCGGCAAACCACCGACAAATCGTTGCTTTTGATGGACAAGAGTCCGGGTAACATTTTTCAATCCATTGTTTCGCTTGCACGGTGTTTTTACCCATTAAAAAACAATGTTTTATCAGAACACGAAACTCGGTTTTTTCCATTTTTTAAACAAACTACAAAACGACTTTACTCCAAACTCGATAACTCAGCTGTTTCTGGTCCGATCCACTTAAAATTTTGACACGTTTCAAGCAAAGGTTAGTACTCTAGAAAGACCTGGTTACTGGTTTACTACGAGTGCCATCTCTGGGTTAGTCTCGGGAGTTATTGTTTGATGTGTTATATGCTATCGTTTATGATATCAATACTGGAAACGGTCGCATCTTACTGTTCTTATTCTTTCTTTTTATGAAATTCAGATTAAATTTTTGTTCGAATGAGTCAAGCCTTCGTGTTAAGAACAGACATGAATACTTTATGACTATTATAAAATACTTTTTCTTTCTATTTTATATCTACTAATCATGCTTTTCTTGAAAAATGAAATATTCCAATTTGGATTATTTTTTTCATAGAATATTATTTTCAAGATCTCATGGTCAGTTATATTAACTGTACATTCGACCACTTCGTATTGGTCAAATTTTTAGAACTAAAAAGGTTTCTTCTTGTATAAGTAAATTTAAAGTAATTAGTTATTTTCAGGAACAGAGATCTTAAGTTAGAGCTCAAAAAATTAGATTGTAACAGATTAAAAAGAATCAAAATACCAGCCATGCTAGATATTAAAAAAATACCAGTAAAAAAATCATCTATTAAAGTTAGGCTGATAAAACAATAAACTCAATTTTCTTTAAAAGTTTTAAATATTCTTTTATTAAATGTTTCTTTCATATTTTTGTAACAAACAGTTGACTTGCATATTGTAAAAATATCAAACATAAGCATAAACTTAATTCTATGCAATTAAACATAAATGTTTGTTGTGGAAAAAATTCATAATGAGGCAGGAACTTATTTCATCGCTCTCAATTATAATCATACTATAACTAGCACTTTATTTAACCCGCTGTTTAATAACTATGTATACTACAACATATTCGCGGGGTATTCCTATATAAAGAAACAAAATATATCTCCTGCTGTGATGAAATGTTTGGAGATGTATAGCAACTGTTTAATGAGTTAAGAGGCAGTTCGTTTAGTTTTTTTTTTGTACTAGAAAATAATGATTTTTCACAATTTCCAAGAAAATAATTCTTCATTGCAATTTTTACCTCAGGTTAATCTCCGTTGGCCCACGGAACTGTCCATTAATCCTTTAGATGGCTCCCTTCACATCTTGGACGACCACCTGGTGTTGAGGGTCACTCCAGACAACCGTCTGAAAGTGGTAGTGGGTCGCCCTCTTCAATGTCCATCTGATCCTCGAGAGAAAAGTGATTTGGCGACTGATGTGTACCTGGAATCGCCACAGGGCATAGCATTTGCGCCAAATGGTGACCTTTATATCGCCGAAAGTGATTCCCAAACCGTGAATCGGGTGAGAGTGGTTGGCAGCGATGGACGAATATCAAGATTTGCTGGAGCCGAATCCAAGTGCAGCTGTTTAGAAGAAACATGTTCCTGTTTTGATGAGGAACATGTCCTTGCGGCAACCACAAAACTGAGCACCATCTCCTCTATTACTGTGTCTCCTGATGGTTTGTTGCACATATGTGATCAAGGCAACCTTAGGATAAGATCTGTTACTGCATCTCTACCACAACTGAATGATTTGAGCGAATATAATATCTATTCGCCGGAATCTCAAGAGATTTATGTATTCAACAGACATGGGCAGCATATTGCAACTAGAAATACCATCAGTGGTAAAGATGTGTATACTTTTTCCTACAATGTGAATACGAGTTTCGGCAAATTGAGTACAGTAACTGACGCCGCTGGAAATAAAATTTATATTCTTAGAGACTATAATAACCAGGTGAGTTTTGTGAATTATTTTAACTGTTTTCAGTCATTATCGAATATAGTTTCTATAAATAATTCTGACTCCTTTCCATAGCCGTGCGCAGAACATTAACTTAAATATAGCAGATACGATATGAAATACCGCAGAATTTTTTCCTCATAATGCATGACCGATCTTTTCTTTTTAAATTTTGATGTAACATACTTGACTTTGAATTTTAAACAGTAGAATTTCAAAAATTTAAATACATTTATTATAGTTGACACAACACATTGAATTATAGTTGATAAAACTAATATTAAAAATTGGTCAATGAATATAAGATTAAAATAGCCATGATGAAAAAGAATAAACAGAGGAAAAAATTCTTCACGATATAAAATATTGAATAAAATTTAAAAGTAATAAGCATATCTATTGAATTTCATTAACTGACATTCCCTGACAAATTCCAAGGAATCTTAATTTCCAGAAGAAAGTTCTGAACGATTATGAATAATTTGTTTTTAGTTTGTCAATGTTAAATAACATTGATTATTGTAAACAGTAAATAAATATATATTTTCATAACAATTTTTATCGGAAATAATAGATGTCATTATTTATTTTTCGTATGAGTTCCCTTTGAGATATCTTTATGTTGCTTACAAACAAGTAGCAAAAAAAATTGTTATGTATTCGATAGCGATATTAAGATTACGATAAAGTCTTACGGGACAAGATTTTGAATAAATACGGATCCTCCCATTAAAATTTCGATCACGAAGCTAAAGATTACGGATAGTTCTTTGTTAATATTTCTGGGTAAAATAACATTAACTATAATAATCAGCAAATAAATATTCTTATGAAGATTTTTTGGAAATAATAGATATTCTCGCCTATTTTTGGACGAGCTCACTTGAGATATCTTAACGTTTCTAGAAAAGAAGCATTTAACGCAAAAGATGTTAAGTATTCTTTAGGAGTATTCAGTTAACTTATCCGTTCTGATATAGTTTTACAAGATTTTGAATAAAGTACAGTGTTCTCGCATCAGCTTAGACAGCGAAGCCTGAAACAAGAACACGATCTTTTCCTTTACTGAATCACGTCAGAAAAGTCTCAGAAATGTAGAATCTTTTCCCTTTAAGCCCTGCCAAGGACCTAACAAAAATTTAATCTTTTTCCTGCTTCTCTCTCATGTCTGGAATATCACAAATGGAACACGATCTCTTTCCTCTTCGGATCACGCTATCACGCCAAGAGAAATCTCAGTCTTCATCTTTTCAACTCACGCAAAAATATTACTGAAAAGAATATAAGGTCTCACATCTCTCTTTTCAGTTAATCAAAGGGAACCCATGATTCACATTCGTTAACTGTAATTTAATTTAATCAATTACAGAATTCTTTTGTCTACAACCTCGACTCTTTTTCTAATGCTACACTAAATTACTTACTGAACGAAGATAATTAAAGTTTTTTTTATTAAAAAAAAAGTCAAATCCTCAAAGAGAGTCATCGAATTTCATGGTTTCCGCAGACAAAACTGGTAAACGAACATCAGAAGATATATCATCATGCTAAGTAGCTTTTGACAAAGACATTTTCATGAAATATTAACTTTGAATTATGTGATTTATTTAAAAACAGAAAGTAAAAATATTAAATTTCAAAAAAAAACTACTCTGAATAACAATCAACTAATAAATTTTTAATTCTAACTTTTTGAAATAGTTAAACCTTTAAAAATACAAAACGTTCTAAAATACAGAAACGATACAAACTGCAACAAAAAAAATCAAAGTGAACGATTTTGCAATAAAAAAACATCGAATTATTATACAGAAATTAAATTTAAAGCAAACGACAAATTATTTTGTCGTTTGCTTCAATTTCGGTAGACAATAAAGTTAAAAGCTAAAAAGTAATAAATTTTTAAGCAGATAATAAATTTAAAAGCAATAAATTTTTGAGCAGACAATAAATTTAAAAGCTATAAAGCAATAAATTTCTAAGCAGACAATAAATTATTAAAACTGCCGATAAAATTATTTTCAGATATTAAAATCAATGCAAACGATAAATTATCTTAAAAGAAATATTTAACTTATGTTTTCATAAACTAAAAATAAAATAAATCTTTGCATATTAATTTATCTTTAACTGAAGCAGTAATAGTTTGTGCAATAATAAAGATCCCTCAGCAAATATAAATTGTTTGCCTCTCTTACATTGCGAATAAAAATAATTTTACGGAACTAGGACATTTCAATCTCTGGAGTAAACGTTAATTTCTTACATTGAATAATTATTTCTTGCTTAAAAGTAAATTGTCACTAACTTTAAGAAAGAGAAGTTGTATTTTCTAATGTTAAACAGTCATTTACTAAATCTCTTTAAAGTTATAAGATTAATAGTCAAAGGTAACAGAAACTCTTACATCTCATCTCTAATTAATCAAATATTTTCGAAAAATTCCTTTTTGTTTGAGTTAAAGACACGAAATTGTTTCTAATATTTGATCAATTCACAACTGTATGCGATTACATAAGCACTTTTGAAAGCAAAATGAAGTTCCCAAACCAAAAAAAAATCTATATTTTTTATTATTTTATTTAAGAACCTCTTGTCAAGTCATACCAAAAATAAAACTTTTCCTAACCAATGTTGATGAAATATAGAATATAAGTTTTATTTTAATCATTTTCAAGAGATCACTCGCAATAAGTTAATTCTTCGACAAGATTCAGGTTTGAATACATCTTGTCTATGTGTATTATTTCATTAAAAAGAAATAATACATAGACAAGATTCAGATTTTATTGATTGCCTGGTTTTATGAGGTATTGAGCAACAAAGGCTATATCATCCCCAAAAGATTCCGGTTTCAAACTTATTCTTTTTGAAAAAAGTCTACACACTCGTTGCCAGATCTCAATCTGAAATCTGCGTCATAAAACATTTTTAATTTAAATGGATAATCAATGCCCTCTTGTATTAGTAAAATATCAATGAAAATTTTACAAATAAAGTACATTTTCAAATAAAATTTTCAGCAATATATTTTGTCACATATTCCACACTATTACTTAATGAATATATTATAAAAATATTTAAATTTTTTACTTACTGCTGCTGGTAAAAGATCTAGAAATTGCATTACGGCTCTAATCTCAATAGAAATTAAATTTGATTAAAATTAATATTGAAGATATAAAGATTTGCCAAACTAAGTTTAATCATCTATACTTTTTTTAGGTTGGTAATATACCATATTACGTCACGAGCATTTAAATCAGACATCTATAATCCAAAGGCTTAAGGCTCCCCTTCTACCTTCTATTTTGATTTAGTGAGCCGGCCATTTTGATATTAATCTTATGGAATTTCTACCACCGTTCTCTAATCTTTACTATTTTATCTATTTGAATGCAATAAAGTAACACATGGATCAATAAGTTCCGAGACTAACCCAGAGATGGCGCTCGTAGTAAACCAGTAACCAGGTCTTTCTAGAGTACTAACCTTTGCTTGAAACGTGTCAAAATTTTAAGTCGATCGGACCAGAAACAGCTGAGTTATCGAGGTTGGAGTAAAGTCGTTTTGTAGTTTGTTTAAAAAATGGAAAAAACCGAGTTTCGTGTTCTGATAAAACATTGTTTTTTAATGGGTAAAAACACCGTGCAAGCGAAACAATGGATTGAAAAATGTTACCCGGACTCTTGTCCATCAAAAGCAACGATTTGTCGGTGGTTTGCCGAGTTTAAACGTGGTCGTACCGACACAAATGACGCGGAACGCTCGGGTAGACCTGTGGAAGCCGCTACACCGGAAAATGTGAGTGAAGTGACAAAAATTATAATGAAAGATCGTAAAGTGAAGCTCCGTGAGATTGCTGAGATGACACAGATATCATATGGAAGTGTATTTACTATCCTTCATGAAAAATTGAGCATGAAAAAGGTTTTTTCCAAGTGGGTGCAGCGATTGCTTTCTATGGAACAAAAACAGCAACGAGTCGATGATTCAGAAAGCTGTTTATCGCTATTTACTCGCAACAAAAAAGATTTCTTGCGAAAAAAAAAGATTTGGAAAAGCGTTGGAACGATTGTATCACCCTAAAAGGTAATTAACAAAAGGTGTTATGTTGATGAATAAAAAAAATTTTGCAAAAAAAATGTTGTTTTCAATGTTAGTCTCGGGAGTTATTGATTGATGTGTTAGAAGGACGGAGCAAAAGTAAAAGACTCACGTAAAGCAGATTCGCGTAAAACTGAACTCTTGTTAACGGTCTCCGACAGTGTCAAGAAAAATATTAGGTATCCCTTAATTTCAGAATTTTTAGCTGCATTTTAAAGCGGACATATTGCTAGAATCAGTAGAATTATGATTCATTCACCTTCGTTGTCATTATTTTTCAAGAAGACATACAAATAAGAACGGATATTTTCAAAATTTTTATATATTAAGAATATCTAAATGATTATAATTATACAGGGTGTACCAGAACTCATCGTAAAAATTTTGTAGAGAGATAGGACATAGCAAAAGAAGAAAATTTCTCATAGGAAAGTATGAGCGCAAATAAGAGCATAATTTTACAGATGACGCTAAACTATCTGACATGTGCAGCCAATCGTTAATCGACATTGTGACGTTTCAGAAGTAATGTTCATAGTTTCGCAATTACTTGACAATTTTATGCCTGTATCTCCAAGTTGTTAGTGAATAAATTTTTTTTGCACATGAACCACTTATCAAAATTTTGTGGGAAGTTAGACAGCAACAAAATATGACGATTAAACATAAAAAAGTATGGGACATGCGCGACTAGCTAGTCTAACCGGAAGACGTCTAAGCACGAGCAAAAAAGTTTATTTACCATCAGCTAGGATATACAACCCAAACGACGCCAAATAATATTAGAATTATTAATATTACATATGAGAAGTCGCAATATCCATTGGCGATCGGCTATTTCTGTCAAATAGCTTTTCCCTTTTTTATAACGTCATGTATCTATTTGTACCCATACTTTCCTATGTGAAATCACCTTCTTGAAATTTCCTACCTCTTCACGAAATATTGACGATTAGTTCTGATACACCCTGTATATTTAGAATTATGATTACTAAATTCAGTAAAGAATACTGAGTATAACGGGTTATCAATCAACCACGATCTCTAAGTTTTGGTTCTATGGTTCAGAAGGCTTCGGTTTCCATTGAGTTGATAAGTTCTGCATTGATTCAAACAAAAATTAAGGCACATTGTAAATAAGTTTATGTTTAAAAAGTCCTCAAATTGAAGTATCAAGGAAGTATAACAGTTTTTCATTTGCTTGGATATTGATTCCAATACCTAAATGGTTCTGTTCAACATTTCGTAACATATTGATTGTATCTATATATCGATTGAAACTTCAGATGCAGAAACAAACTGTTAAGAATATTTATATTTTTCAATAAACTTAAAATGCAATAAAGTATTTGTAATTAAAGTGTTTTTTGTGAAAGATTATGAAATTCATGCAAAGAAAATTTTTGTTAAAACTCATAATTTGTGAATTAAATAACCATTTACTGCTTGATCACCGCTATGCGCTGAAAACGGGGTCTTTACCCTTGTATTACCGCTTATCTCGTAGTATTTATATATTGCTAGATAATGATTCGTTTATTGCATAAATATTGCATATTATGTTCCGTAACTTATTGTATCATTTCTCAATAATCGAAGCATTTATCATAGAAGAGAGATTAATGCAGAAATATTCACAACAGCTTCAAACAGTGAGAATGAATTGCATTGTTTGGAACACATCTATAAAATAAACCATATTACCGATATTATGTAATAAATTTAGAATTTATTCATTCAATGAGATGTTATATTAGATTAAATAAAAAATAATTCAATTTTCAAGCTTTCATATATGCCGATGATACAATTTTTCTGCGAGCCTTTTTTTTTTTTGTTACAAAGCTTATGGTGATATTTATCGTTTATAAAAATCGTGAGTGAGTTTTAATAAAATTAGGTATATAACGTAATACAGCGGCCACGGCTACAGTTAAATAGCCTTTAATGAGACTGTTTTTCATGATATATTTAAAGGAGTTTTTGCTCATGCTATGTGTAATATTTTTAATAAATTTTTATTTCAGTCCTTCGAGAACACAATAATTGCTATGAAAAAGAATTTATTAAATAAAATAATTCACCGGTAAGAAAGGAGTTTTTAAAACACGAGTTTTCTTTCAAACTGCACACTTTGCGTAACATAATTTTTTATACCTTAAACTTTAAGAGAAAAAGGGAATGTTGAGTCAAATTGAATTTATTCAATGATTAGTTTTAATAATTTAGATTATTATATGACGTTTATTAAATTTATCATTTAAAATAAATACGTGTTAAAATTTTTAGCATTATATTAATCAGTTAAGCTACATGTAATTAAAACTAAAGCAAATGATAAATTATTAAATTAAATGTTATATCAGCTACGCATAATTAAAATTAAAGCAAATGATAGATTGTTAAATTTAATATTATATCAGCTACATGTGATTAAAATTAAAACAAACAATAAATTAGTAAACGACGGATCAGGCGACCGTTTGGCGACTTGGTGGGAAATTTGGCATAAAATTTAATTCTTTAAATAATTAGTTTTAATCAATTAATTTTTATTACAGTTAAATTATCGTATTGTCATCCAAAACAATCGTGTATAGAAAATTTCTGCTCAATTAAGCGCTTTAAAATGTGAGAAAAAAGCTTTCAAAATTTTGAACCAGACAAAGTTACAATATAAGTTACAGAAAACCCATTAAAAAGACGATTAGATTTATATAATCAAAGACAAAGTCTAAAATATAGTTCGATAAAAAATTATAAGACAAAAAACATACAAGGGAGCTTAAAATAAAATTCAAAGCGATGCATTTAATTTTATTTGACTCATAAGGATGTAATGGGAAACTAATGTTGACGGAGTGAAAAAGAAATTTCAGATTTTAAAATTCAGCTTATTATTGAAGATTCTATAAATATGAATAATTTTTTTTAAAATCAAACTTTTGTTTAAAAGATGGACTCAAAGGAATACAAATAATTTTTAAATGTAAAATAATGTACTATTTATAAGAGTTTGCGGGGCTTTACTATGATATCTAGGTAATTAACGATAAATTAAGTACAATAGCAACTTTTTATGTGTGATATCAAAGAAGTATTGGCGTTGCAAGCCTTTTTTGTAAATTGTATATTATTTTGCAATTAAAAATACTTTCTTAACTTTTAGTACTTCTTTTTATAAAAGCTTGATGTATAATTAATTAATTTTAGCATGGAAATTTAAGACTACAAATGCAATTACATGAACTATAAGTGCGTGCGAAATTTCGACAATTGGAGGTTGCTAAATGCAAGCCTGCTTTTTCTCCCAAGTCTCTCCCTGCTGGAAAAACCAAAGTATTGTATTGTTATTGTACCTGTACGTATATGCAAAACTTCAGTTTGCTCGGATGATAAAAAACAAGTTAAAATTCGAGTACAAATTTTGAACTTGAAAGATATACATGCATATTTATGAACGTAGCATTTTAAATAAAACTTTGCAGAAAGCGAAGTTGATATTATACCTGTGATAAGCTAAGCGTGACGTAACATGGTATAGGACGCCAACTTTTATGGAAATAATCGCCAATGAGGGTGTGGATGATGCCTTTTGTATCGACGTATCGAATGTTCGTTCCATCTGCAATGTATATTTCTCCGTCTTTAGTGATGGCTATCCCTGTAATTAAAAGAAAAAAGATATACGTTTATAAAGTAATTAAAGAAATGCATGCAAACAAAAAATAGGAAAAAATAAATCAGGGAATGAAAATCTACAGTTATATAGATTCCTTTCTTACGGTGTAGATTACAAAATTATTTTGTCATTGAATTTGTAAGAAAATGTTATCGTATGTAAGAATGAAGAGTTGCTTTTATGCGTTTAAATATTCATTACCTCCAAGCAAGTTAACAAATAACAACAAAAAAAAAGGAATTTTTTCAAGGAATTTCTAAAATATGAACTTAAAGTATTCCTGTTACGCTCCTTCTACCAGCCAATTTGAATTTATGAAAGTAATCTAAATCCTATAGAATATCTACATCCTTCTCAAACTAGACTATTGTATTTATTTGAATGCAATAAAATGTACCAAAAAAAGTGGGAAAAAAGGAAGAAAAGTTTTCTGTCTGATGACATTCCTTCTCAGATTCAAGTAAGTAATTTTAAACATATTTTTAAAGATCTTCTAGTTCACAGACGATCACCAAAACAAAGATAAAAATGTCCTCGAAAATAGATGGAAAAATGTAATCAGACAGAAAACTTCCGGATTTGTTTATTCTTTTGAATGCATTGTATTGCAGTACGATAAATACAATAATGTAGATTTTAGAGGATTCGTAAAAATGTTATAGGATTAACATAAAAAATTCAGAATAGTATTCAGAAAACTGAAATTCCATGTATATGAAAAGCAATTTGAGATTTATACTTTGATATTTGCTTAATGCATAATGTTACTTTTATATCTTAAAAATGTTTTGTTGCAAAAAATATATTCAAGACATTGAATATTCTTATATGCTTATTCGTCATTTTTATATCATCTCATTATTTCATCACCTTACTTTTATAATGGTGAGATACAGCCGGTTTACACCGGTTTCGAGGAATTGATGCGTAATGTTTCATAGAGTTTGACTACCCGGTTGTTAAAATGACGCTTAGAAACTGTTAATAATTAAGGAGACTGCATTATTATACTAAAAATTATATATATATTTCCCGTGATATGATTACAAATGTACATTACTATTCATCATTACTGTACCGGAAAATTTAAAAGGGTCATTTTCACAAATGTGATTTTTCCTCATTTCCTGCAAGGTATATTAAAAAGCATTTAAAGTAATTTTGTATTGTCATATTATTCAGCATAATATGAGCTAAAATTATTCCGTTTCGCATATATTTTAATATTTTTTCAAGGACTGGTACATATTGAAATATGAAAAACTTTAGTACAAATTTTCAATAAATCTTAAAAAAACTGAAAAATGTATTTAATGTTAAACATTTTTAATTTAATTATATTTCTTAGGATTTATTTGTATTATATAAAATAAAAATTAGATATTCTGAAACAAAAATTATTTTAGAATTGTGCCTTCAAGTAAAATACCATTAAATAACGTGAAAACAAAGCGTGCGTTATCATTAAGCATTACTTTAATAAATTATTTAAGATTTTTTTGATTACTTAAAATTATAATTAAATTACAAATTATGAGCTATTACATACAAAACCATTGTATCATTTAATGTTTTAAGAAGAATTGAAGAAAAGCTAAAGAGAAAGTTTAAAATATATGGGGGCTGCTTAACAGTGATGTTTGATAAGGGAACTTCATCTTGTAAAAGAACTGTGAAAAATGTAAATAAGCTTTATGATACATGTATAGTAATTAGGATAGAGGAGAAATAGGAATTAGAGAGAGAGAGAGAGAGAGAGAGAGAGATTCATCGGAACACTATTGTTATGAACCCGAGATGTTAATTCCCGTCATTGGTTCTCTTATAAAGGAAAATATACATTTACAGAGATTTCATCAGTCAGCAAAGAAAGTTTAAGCAATAACCTTTTAACCTTGGCGACAGATTTGGCGAACGTTTCACAACTGGTGACAAAAAGAAGGTTCCCAAAATTAATGGAATCTAGGCTAAAAATCAAGAGGGGGAGAAAGCAAATGACTTTTCCTGAATTTTTTGTGTGATGTCACACCTGGCCGGAACATCTATTAATAAGCCGAGAGCCTGAGTAAAGGAAATACATTGGGAAGCTGTCGGCCTTTGGACGAGAGTATCTGCCGAAGAATGGCCGAGTGAATTTGCGAAATTGGTCAGTATCTGCCTTGGAAGTGCAGAGTATTCCTGCGGAGGTTTGTCCGTAGTGCGAATTAGTATGTTGGTGAGTTGAAAGTTGCTGATACAACTGTAACTGTCATTACATGTGCTGTTTTTGTTCCTATACCTGTGTCACTAATCTGTACAAGTGCTGTCTTTCTGTTCGTGCTGTGACTGTCAAAGCTCTGCTATCTGTGTGTCGTCCTGAATATTAGTGAATAAAGTGTCCTTTGTCCTCCGAGTTGAAACTGATTTTCACTCGTTATACACCCAGAATTTTTGTAACACTATATTGTTTCGAGCAACTGTTTAGCGTTATACGAAGTGTGTGTACCTGACTTGGATCCCTTCACTAGAAGTGAATTTGTCAATTCAAATCGACTGTTCAAGAGTTACCGAGGTCAGTAGAATTCTTCAGTTGTGGTGTATCTCTATAACTCTAAACATTTGTCCATTTCAATATTAGTCTAATCACAAATTTAAAGTTCAACTTAACTTCAGAAACATAGAAAGTTATTAAAATAGTCACACAAATACAAGAGTTTAAGACTGGAGTCAATTACTTTTCAAATCCTTATTTATAGTTTCCCTAAAAAGGGGAATACTCTCTATTCGTTCATTGCCCTTCCAAGCGGATGCTAACAACTTTTATTTCATACCAAATATTATTCTTACCGGATACGATGCGAGTCAATCCACAATGGAGAAACTTCGAACCGACAGCTTTAAATTCTAATCCGTATAAATTCCACAGACACACAAATTATCTCGGCACAATGTTCAAAACCTTCACACTGTCTATCTTTCAACTATCGCAATCATTCTGTTACTGTAACCTTTCTATAAATCTGCAATCTTCAGCTTTTTATACAACGGTTATATGTATTCACTTCATTTCTAAAGTTTACGCAATGTGTGCTACCACGTTTTATACGGCTGGGAAGGAGCTGGAAATTTAAATATAAAACTAGAGAGAGAAACATCACTTGTTAGTTCAGGGAAGTTTTGCGAATATCCTGCGTTATACAATATATTAATTCATTTTGACATTGCTTGTTAAAAGCTTGAATAAAGTGTTTAAATATTTTTGGCTGATTATTACTGCGTAATGATGTATCTTCATCACAGCACGGATACATTTAGTCATAAATTTATATATTTGTTCATCTTGTGCATGTAAAGTTTGGTTCTGAATTTTTAATCGATTATGTGAAAGTTATTCGGAGTGAGTAAAACAATAAACCTAGTTTTCCATATTTGCAAAATTTCTGGAAGACAAACATAACTGAGACGTCTTTGACGAAGAAAAATGAGATTTTTTATGCCACGTTTGAGCAATATTCCTTTTTTGAATAAAAAGTAATGGTAGCTGTATTTTAATCTGTATACTCATTGTTATTGTTCAGGTAAGTAAAATCATATTTATATGTACATTAATAATTATGTATCACCAATAAATGGTGAATAGCTGTATTTACAATTGTAAGTCGTGTGCTTACCTCTTTAGTTTATACATCTATCTAGCATAAAATCTACCGCATTTATAATTTTAAAAATTTGAAGTGCACTTATAAAAATAACATTCTATTCACAGAACTTGAATATAATCTCAAGAATTCCCCTAATTCCCCACCCCGTTTCTGTTCAAATTTCTCTTAATTTTTATAGAAGTATTAAAATTTGTGAGTGTTTAAATAAAAGATACTATCAACTAATAGGAAATAGCCTCATTTTATAATGGGGAAAATATTAGCGCTGTGGATTAAATAAATTTTGAAGAAAGCGTACTAGAATCCTGAAAAAACATGTTTTGAGAAAGAAAGTTTTTTCCTTGTGGCGTGGCCCATACAATTTTCAAAAATTCAATATTTGAATTATAAACATATGAAATTATCATAAATAATACATCAACAGAATCAATGAAGCTCTCTGTATTTTTTAATATCAAAATAAAAAAATAAAAATTATAGCATTTTAATTCTTACAAGGTTTGTCCCAAAAGTATAATGAGAGTAATTTTATGTAGCACGTTTCCGGTATATCGCTAATGGCTACAAGTTAAATATTGAGGCTACAAGTGAATGGAGGTTTCAATTACATATTACAACGGTCAGCGGGTGGTCCGATTTGTCTGGGCATCGGCAGTGGTCATATAGAAAGTCATTATGTGAAAGCATCGTCACACTCATGATGTAGCAAAGTATTGAACAACGACATGCAATAAGAGTTTGTCTAAATTTGGTAAATGTGGTAGTTAAACTATGGAAATTTTAAAAGAAGCTAATGAAGACGAATGTTTATCTTTACCCTGGGTAAACATATGGCAACCTTTATTAGAACGACCGACGGAACGTGGAACCAGCGTGACTACGAAAACAGACGGTAACATTGAACGAGTGATAAATGTTTTAAATTCAGACCACTATTTAAGTGTAAGTTTAATTACGGATATGAGAGGATTCCCTAAAATAGCCGTTCACCTTACCATTAAGGACGAACTGTTTAAAATCTGTGCTAAACTGGAAACAAAAGTTTTCCTTCCTGACAACAAAGACATCCGCAGCAGGAAATGTTGAATCGTTTCACTAGTGACGTAAACTTTATGAAAAGTCTTAACCGGAGACGAAAGTTGGGAGCTTAAATGCAATCCTGAGTCTAAGTGACTGAGTGAGAAATGGCTTAAGTCCGATCTCACTTCTACCAAAGGAGATTTGGACGAGCAAATTACGGATAAAACCTCTCTCTTTCCTAATTATGTTCTTCAACTCTAAAGAAGTAGTTCTCAAGGAATTTGTTCCAACTGGGAAGAAACAATTAATTCATAATTTTACGTGGAAGTGCTCAAACGCTTAAAGAAAAGAGTGAATCGCATCCGATCAAAGATCGCCGGCAGCTGGATCTTCCTCCCTGGTATGTTAGGCCCCACTCAGTGTTGATGAGTACTTATCCCATGAAAATATCTCTGTGCTTTCCCCTCCACCATATAGTCCAGACTCATTCCTATTCGACATTTTTTGTTCCCTATTTTTAATATAGAGTTAAAAAGCATATAATTTCGGTGCAGTAAAATATGCTGAAGGAAACGTGACCACAAAACTTCGAAGCATCTCTTGAAATGAGTTATTATAGTGCTACGAGCAATGGAAGTACCTTTGGACTCTGTATTGCTCAAGGTTCCTACTTCGTAGAATGTTAGATACATATTTTATTGTCTGTTCAATTATATATCGTTTTTTTTAAAAAAATTCTCCTGTCTTTTAGAACATACTTTGTACTAATGAATAATCCTTTAATTGCGCTTCAATTTATATATAGTTATAGTCTTCATAATTAAACTTTTAGATACTTTGGTGAAGTGAAACACAAAATTTCATGTAGCTTGACTTTGCTCGATTGGTATCAATCGTACACTTAACTTACATCTACATGAGAATACTTCACTTATGGAAACAGTTTACTAGCACTGCGTTCATATCTACGCGCTACTGAGAGACTCGAAGTTGAACTTGTGAACAGCAACGGATGGGCGAAAGTTAAATAAGAATTAAAAACATGAAATGAAAAATACAATGTATCTTACCTTTAGGATACGCCAATCTGGCGTCCTTGGCCGACCTTCCGTCGCCGCACTGGTCCTTGTCTCTAGGTAGACACTTCTCTCCGCTGCCCACGACTGCTTCGGTGTTGTTTTTAGAGCTCGCAGATTCCGATATGGAAATTGTGCGCAAAATTTGATGTTGCTCGGGATCGGAAATGTAAAGGTGGCCATCTACAGGTCCAACGGTGAGGTGATAGCTGTAGGAGACTTGGGCAGGGCTGAAAGACAATGGTTTAATAAGTTTTATGCGATTGTAACTTTTAAGATAACTAATTTGGATTAATATTTAAAACAGTCATATATAGCAGGAATGGTCAGCTACACTGCCTTTGGAAATCACATTTCAGAAAGAAATATTTATAAAAGTTGTTAATTCAATGTTGCCAAATGGAAATGGTAAAATTTCCTCTAATTACGCTTCGTTTCCCCCAAAATGACACTATTTTGTGAATGTTTCCTCAGGACAGTTTTTCCAAAACAAACGGTGACTCAACTATTGAGTTTTAGAGACTGGTTATAAGAAACAAAAATGTCCTTAAGCTAAAGAGAGTGTCCTGAGACTAATCTCAATTTTGTGTAGTTTTCTTTATTGTTATAAATGTTTGTATTCAACACTTACATTTATTAAAGATTAAAATCTGTTTGTTTTAACTTATCTGCATTTAACTGAGCTTGTGTGAACTGCCCTGACAAGTCATCAACCAAACTTTCGGCAGTTAACTGTTAAGACGGACGACGTTCATGAAGCCTCCACAAGCCTATCTAACTTTAAAAATTTTCTTTACAAAATTGTGTGATAGAATCTTTACAATATTTTGTGTGTGTTTTTGAATAAAATTATGAAGCACCTCAACTATCTATAAATGAAGCAAAATAGTTACTTTTAACCATCTTGTATTACTAATAAAATTGTAACAATAAAGAAATGAAATATGAGTAAATTAATTACTTTTGGACAATTAATAGCTTGAGATTTACCATATTGCTTTCATATATTTTATTTGCATAATAGTCACACTATTCGTCTATGAGAGCCACACTGTGGCCATCCCTGACTTATGTTCTATTATTTATGTTTACTTAAACATTATCATGCTAATATGTAAAATATTAAAGCTCCGACTAAATAGTCTAAAATGCTTTGATAATATGCCACAAGCAGTATTTCTATCATCAATGTACTAAGTGTATTTTCTTAAGTAAATACGTTTTTAAATATGGTTGTTGCAGAACTACTGTAGTGATTCCGGGCATACGCATTGAGTACCTACTTCTATCGGTTAGACACAGACGCCAGGTAAGGAAGCATTCGCCCGTGTTTACATATGTTTGTGAGAACTCTTATTTAAAATTCCTCAAAATATTGAAAATTCCATCCGATTGGGATTTGTTTTGTGCATACAAAATACGTGAAAGTTGCCAAATGAAGTTCAGTGAAGTGTATGCGGAAAACACTTCAAACAGTGATGGAACAGCACGAAAATGGCTGAAAGCATTTAAACATGACCGCATTAATGTTCATGGTGAGGATCATAGAGGGCAACAGTCTGTCATTACAGAAGATTTAATGCAAAAAGTTAATGTGAAAGTTCCAGAAAACAGACCCTTTGCAATTCGTCTTTATCTAACAGGTTTCAGCACTTTTCAGGGAGTAATCTTTATGAAATTGTGGCAGCACTTTTTATGAATCAGGCGGCCGATTTCTATGAGAACAAAATTTTGAAACTTGTTACAAGATATGATAAGTATCTTAATATGTTGAAAAGCAGATTAAGGTTCAAGAGTTCTCTTATAAAAATAAACACTAGAAACAAATTTCACTTGTTTCTTTACACTTCTCTACTTATTTAAAAAACGTGCCTAGAAGTAATATATTTATGATACATACTTTTGCGTAAGTAGAGTAATTCCACCATTTATTCGGATTTGCTTTAAAGTGTCTAAACTACCAGAGCTTAGATGTCAGTACGATGCGCTATAAAAATACAAAATCGGAGAAATGATGGGGGGAAATGACAGTTATACTAATATCGAAAAGGTAATTTTTCGCTACCAGTAAGCTATAAAAACGCATTTTTATTTTAAATCTTCTACTTCAGGAAGAGCTAATATTATATTTGAGAATGTGAAACAGATTTCACTTTTAAAGGTTAATTACCCGCATAAGTAGAAAGATTATTGTATATTTACTAGAACTTGGCTTTGAGGAAAAAAACTGAAACTGTATGCATATAAAAATAAGGGAATACCATTGATTCTGTTCATCTATAATACTTAAGACAAACATTATTAAGAACTAGATACTTTTCTAACAGTAATATAATAATTTTTAAAAGCATCAAAATATCAATTTGCAAAATATTCTTGCGCTATCGTAAGTTTATTTCTTTACGATTTAATCACTTACATATTTTTAAATTCATTTGATAATTGAAATTGTTCGAACAGATGTTACATTGTTCAAACTGACGATTTCTTTTGAATTGGCGAGTTTTGACAGGAATATATATACCATCTTGGCAAACTTTTTAAGTTAAAGGAATCGTTTGATGAGGACTATTTCAAATTCGTTTATCGTCACCAACTCAAGATTGATTGGTTTTATTAACGATGCACTAAGGGCAACACGAAAGGTATTGGCGAAGGACATTGTAATTTTGAGCCTCGGTCAAGTGACGAGGACGACATCGGAGCTGGCACCTCTCTCCTAACTTCCAGACCACATCAAGGGGAGGACTTTGAACCTAGACAGATCAAACGTGCATCAGCCCCGGCTATACGGTGGGTCCTTAATGACCTCAAGGCTCGATCCCACGACTCAACGAAAACCGCCGGCTGCGAGTCCGCGACCATTACCACTAGGCTATCGCGGCCATGTCGCTAACTCTCGAAAATAGTCGATGGAAATAGTATTACATTTGTACCAATGTAATTCATACAGCCTTTGAAAAATTCAATTATGAATACTTATGCAAACTTTAATATCAATTAAAATAGCTATTTATCACAGATGAAAAATACTTTAATCTCTGAATACATTTTTTTTGTCATTGAGTTATATTATTAGATAACGCATTATAGGAGCAACAGAATATTCCGATTTCAGTAAGACTTCTACAATTTTATCTTGAAGCCACTTTTTCACTTGATCTACTATGTTTATGGTCTGTTTCGAAAATTATATTTAAAATTTACCTGAGTTCCACTACAGTCGTCACTTGTCCATCAGGCGTGATCTTCCGAATAAGATTAAAGTCACCAACGTATATAGTGCCATCAGGACCGCTGGCTAAAGCTACGGGTGCCAAAAGACGTTGAGTTTTCGCCAAACCGTTACATCTCTGACATTGTAGAGGTCTTTGTTGGCCGTCTCCCATTGTGGTTAGCAGCAATTTGGGCTTGTTTTTCAAATAAATATTGTTACCATCCCCTTTCTGTAGAATTCCTGGAATATTAAAGGAGTTGTTTCATTGTATTTTGATTTAATGTATGCAGTTATGAATTATAAGTAAATTTTATATAAAACCTTTCTGTCCCATTTCCTTAAATTATTTAATGAATACGTATACATGATGTCTCATAAATAGAGGTACAAACTTTTTGGGGAAGGGGGACTCATCAAAAGAATTGAGAACACTTTAATAATCTATCGCTGGAAATGTCACTGTACATCGGTAAAGGCGTATTTTAAGTGAGAATGCGCTTAACTAACACAATGTTGCCTTAGCCTTTTGCTATCCTCATGACATCACCAAAGTATAGCATCTTTATGTGGAACAGTTTCTACCTGGTTTACTTCACCTTATGTCGGTGAGACGCAGTGTGTATTTTCAACATGATGGAATGCCTCCCCACTGTGGAGATCATTCGGTAGTTAAAATATATTTTGGTCAACAATAGACTAGGCAAGGCAAACTGTTTGTCTGTTTCCTACGATTTCTAGCCTTAAGCAGCCGGGGTTCATTCTTTAGTAGACACTTAAAGCTGTTGTATATGAAGCACTGTCGAATATGAAATGGATCTGGCGCAAAACTTGCTTACGCTGCAGTTGATATAAAAAAACTGTGTTTTTGACCGTATCTGCCAATCTATGGTCCATCAATGTAACGCAAGCATCACTTGTAACGGTGGAAATTTCAAACATCTCCAGTAAACTTTTAAAATGGAATAATCTATTGAAGTGTTTGTGATATATACGAAAAATGAATGTTTCTAGTAATATCTGTTTTATATCTTTGCTATTATTTTCCCATAACTTTTCCGATCATCGAGTACTATGTAATTCTCAATTCTTTTGATTTGACCTACCTCCCTGTAAAATTTCTGGGGGACACCATATATATATATATATTTATATCATGATATTCTCACAAATATGAACTATAATTTTATAATTGTGGGGAACGATACATAGCCTCATAATACATAAAGACAATGGTAAAAAACTAAAAACACTAGATATGATAGAAAACTGTATAGTTAAACAACAAAAATAGCAATAATATATTACAAGAAGTGCTCAGAAAAAAAGAATCACTCAGAAAATATATAGGCTTATGAATTTAACATGGAACGTGATCGCCCGTGACTTGTAAACATACTCGTTCAACAAAACTTCATTTAATACTGGCAATCACAGGTTAAAGAATTAAGTTCCTTACATCCAGAAATGCTGTCTTCGGGACATTTATATCTCTAAGAGGGAAACTACCTTTCCAAGATAGTCCAATATTTTCTCTACCGTGTTTAAACCTAGAGATTTTGCCGGTCACGGTATTTGCTCAGTTTCAAGGAAATCTTTAAACGAGGTTGATGCAGGTGAGTATTATCTCTCATAAATACGAAATCAGATTCCTGTGCACTTGTAAAAATTTTAAGTAAGATTTTAAGACCTCACCCGATATCTCTGGTTGGTCCCAAATCCTCAGCTCAAAACGTGTTGGGGTATACGTCTATCGATCATTATTCTTCCCCATACTATCGCACCTGCAAGACTAAATTAATCATATTCCAGAATGTTCGATGAAAGATTTCGCGTTCCTTATTCCCACCAAATGTAAAAACTTTTAGAATCGAATATTAAACTAAACTTCGACTTATCAGTGAAGGGAATATAAGTTAATTGACATTCACTTCAATCCTATTAATCATTGCACCAAATAAAGCGACCCCTCTGTTGTTGTTAGGAAAGTAAAACACATACTCTTAATTTTCTGACATAAAAGCATTTTTCAATAAAATTTCTGCATACAATTTGTCGTGATATTACGATTTTAGTGCAAGTTCTGAGTTTAACTGCCGAGAAGTAGACTTCCCAATACGAAGAGTAGTTATTGTCGTATATTGATTTTCAGAATGACCTCAAGTTTTCAATAATAATTTTTAGAGTGGTGCGAATTTTTAGTTCCTTTGTTTATGGAAAAAGCCAAGTCGTTATACAGTAATTTATGAAGTGGGAGGAGGTTAAAAAGAACATATTAACCTTGTCCTTCTGTCCTAAGTAAAAACAATTAAAATTGTTAAAATATTTTTTTATTTTTTTTACCTTTCGGCCTTAATTTTCGTAATTTATGTATAGTTTCTTTACACTGAAAAGGGAATTTAAATTTTACGATTATTCATGACGTGAGCTTATATATATATATATATATATATATATAAAGCAATTTTTCATGATTGTGATGCAAGTAAATAAACAGAAATGACACCAGTTTTTTTTTTAAAAAGAGTTGATATGAATATACAATTTAGAGAACGCCAGAAATATATTAATAATGTACTCGTGAATATTTGCTAGTAACAGGTTTTGTAAGTTTTGTAAATAAGTTAGAATTGTAATATTTTCTTAATCAGTACTTATAATTTGAATGTAATTTGTGATTTTAGTGTCATTTTTTAATCGATTTTTGATGTTATCCAATTTTGATAACAGGTTATCTGAGCAAGATGATTTTCATTCATAAAAGTAGCTTAACTACTAATTTTTGTCGAAAACTATAAACAGCATTTTAAATTAATTTTTTTTCCCTTTTTGAATATTTGTCTTCCGTAGTATGTTTCCATTGTTCTTTATAATAACTAAACAATCCGTGATTCGTTTATATATAACGATTCTTTTAAACTTATATATATATATATATATATATATATATATATATATATATATATAT
>BMAW01127525.1:0-61917 GCA_019974015.1 Nephila pilipes | reverse complement strand
TATATATATATATATATATATATATATATATATATATATATATATATTCCAATGGACCGCTGTCATTCAAAACCATAAGAGTTTTAACAAAATTCTTGAACAAGCGAAATATAGTTTATACATAATAATTCTGCAATGCATGCAAATACTCCGTTTATCGATGTATTTTGAATTACCAGTCATGTATAAAGGTTGAATGAAATAACTGAAATTCGTAATCTAATTTAATTAATAACATTGTTTCATTGACAATGCGAAATAATGTATGCGATGTGCTAATCTAAATCATATAACTATTCCTATATTACCTAATTTAAACTCCAGCTAATTGATTAAAACAATTTGATCGAAACATCACACAGCTCTTAAAAACACCCCGCTCAACGCGACACTCGAATTAAACCATTGAAAATGTGGAAACCGAAGCAACGAGTCTCTGCTGATAGCTTTCACACACAAATTCTTCGGGAACTTATGCCAGAACAATTGTACGTTCCTTTCCCAAAACTCAGAGATTCATCGATGTGTTTGTCATGATTAAAGCTCATTAGTTCTGACTTGCCGGCTGTTACCCGGGGCGAATAAATTACATTGGAATCAATGAAACAGCCCAAACTATTTGTCTGGTTTGCATCAAAGGCACGAGCGTTGATTTAACTCTGAATAAATCATCCTCAGAAGCGAGAGAAATTCTAGATATGGAGTCGTTAGTGCTGGAAACTGAATTATTTTGAATTAAATTAATTTATTGAATTGGAGGGGGCCTTTGATGAAGCCCAACTCATTGACCCAATGACAAAACAAAAGTCAACCCGCCCTATCATTTGCATTGAATTCGTAGCTATTAATGCTCCGTTGCTTTTCCGCTTTTTAAGCTTCTTCATCTGCAATTTATTACTATGCTCTTGACAGACAAATACATCTGAGACCTTTCCGGAAGTGAGCAAAGTGGGCCCTACTTTAATTGGTGTGTTTTGAGGAGAATCGAATTTTATTGGAGAGAAGCATGAGACGTCGATTTGTATAAATATTTATTGAGAAGTCTTGTATGCTTGGAACAATCGCCGTGTTAACAATGCACACGTGAACATGAAATAATGACACAGCTCCAGTAATCGCGGGAACTCTTGATGCAGCTTTCCCGCGATATGAATTAATTATAAACGAAGAGATATTATTCAAGATGAGGTACCTGTAATGAAGTTCAAGTTCTGATTCTACCTTTAAATGAGATGTTAAATACTCACAAAGACAGACATTATACAACTAAACCATGCTTGGAGTGGCAAAAGATTATTTAATAATGGCATCGATAATATTTAAGAGTAATAGATTAAATACACTGATGGTACTGTAAAACCCATTCTGTCTCGGTATTAAGAAATTCCTTCATAAATAAAAAGTAATGATGTGTATACTTCACAAAACAGGCATGATTTCTAATGGTTTTTTTCCAGAGGTCAACAATATATCTTACGTTAATTTACATACGACTACAACATTTTTGCATTTGGTATAAATTAATTTTATTTCAAAACTATTTAATGTTAAGGGATATTGTAATCATTTTTCTAATTATTAAAAAAGTTTATGAAAATTTCACTGTTAGTTTTAAGACTATGACGGGATGGTTCGAAACTTGGCAGACAGATGACGCTGCAAGGGCAAGTTGGTGTTACTGTTGTGTGCTTTCATCTATTAAAAATAAATTTGACACGGATTCAAAGGTTATATTTGATACCAAATCAATTTTTGATTGCTGCCACGTCGAAGGCATCATTTTGCGCTGAATTGTCACCATCGAGGAAAATTGAATTATCATCATTTTCCGAATATCAAGCAACAATGAAAACAATGGGTTGATTCCGATGAATATACTCCAAAGAAGACGAAGAGGGTCTCGCTGGCTGGGAAAGATAAAACGATTAATTTTTGGAATAATAAAGGCGTCTGACTCATGGACTGTTTAGAAAAAAAAGAAAAAACGTCCAATGGGAATTCCCACAAGGAGTTACCTCATTTTCGCTTTTCCATTCTTAATAGTTCCTTTATGTTAAGAAGATTGATAGTAAGATAACAAGTCTCAAGAGTAACCTTGTCAAGAGTCAAAAAGAGTAACCTTGCAGGGAAGCGCCATTGAAAGTTCGTAACAATATGTAATTATTCATTGTAAAACAATTATAAGTAATTTAAGATTTAAAATTTAAAATTTCGAAATTATGAGAAGATTAGAATTTAAATGAGAATCTAAACTTTTAATGCGGACAGTGCAGTGTCCTAAACTTATTATCAGAACTTAATAAAAAAATATAATCACGGAAATTTTGATTGAAAATCCTTTCTCAATTATGAAACGCATAAAATGAGAGGTAAATTGAAATACAATTAAGTTTATGGTTATAAAATCGCTTAAGTGAAAATACAACAGTTTAACTTACCTTCGTGAAAATTATATTTGTGATGAATATCCAAGTTCCAACCTCCTATATCGGAAACACTCATATCATGCCCACTGACTTGAGTAGTCTGCACTTCCCAAATGATCTTAGGACATGATCTATATTCATATCCAACATAGACTGAAAACAAGAATACAATTACTTGAGTTAACAATATGTATTAGTCACATTTTCTTTTTACAAATTATGTGTGTAAATTAGATTAACATAAAGCTGGAAATTCCAGATTATAAATTATCTTAAACTCAGAAATTATAAAATAATTGACTATAAATCTAGTCTCAACATGATGTGCTTATTAAAAGATTTATTAGAGATAACGGTTTCTAATTCTATTCAGTTGGAACATCAAGTTTCAATTTTGATACTCTCTTTGGAGGATTTTTTTTGTATTCTTTGAACCCTTAATTTTGACTGCGTCGCCATCTTTTGTAAATTCCTAACATTAAACTTTCTTCAGACCCATACAAAGCATATCAAATGTTTTATCGATCAAATCTGGATTGAATAGTGAAGATCTATGTGAGTTAATATACAGAATCAAAAACGCAAAATGATAAAAAAAAATGTTGGTAATTTTTTTTGTTTGGCATTTGGAGTAGTTACAAAATATCTGCATACAGGACAAAATTATTTTAGAGATTTTATTAAAGAGACACAGAGCCCTTTGAAATTTTCTTATAAAATTCGATATTTATAAGAAAAAGTTTTAATTTAACATATTCGAACACACCTAAAAAGTGCTTTACGAAAAAAAAAAGTGTCTTTTCATACAAAATAAATATTTAAAATTTTTATTTTTTTTTTCAAAATATTTGGATATTTTAAAATTTCTACGCTTTTTACAAAGTTTAACATTTTTAAGCAATTTTTCTTCTCAATGACTTAGCTTCTCACAATTCTGTGCACGAGTTTCTTTATGTTCGTGTTATTTATAGTTTTATACAAATTTTTCTTCATGAGACACTACGAAAAACAGCAAATATATCTCATATTGTGAATCTTTTAAGAAATAGCTATTTATCTAAATTCTTATTCGATGCACAGAATTTTCAAACATACTACTCAAAACAACCAATGTGAGTGTGGAATTTAATGGCGCAAAAGCCATATATGGCTAAACTACAACATAAATAGTATTATTGTGATCTAGATGTTTGAAAAAAAATGGAAAAAAAAATTTCAAAACGGAAATTAGGAGGGTCGAAAATAGAGAAGGATCGATATGATATCCGGGGGCGCGTCATCCATGTTTGACAAAGACAGTAAACACCATGGGAAAGAAAAAGATTTCTAGGATGCCTAAGGGTCATGATTCTCGTACCTACTTAAAGAAGGTACGTTCGTGGGAGTACAAAACAACCAGAAAAGAATTTGAAAGCTTTGAATTGATTATAAAATTGTCTTAGCATTTTAGGTGCGGGACCGTTCTAAAAAATAAATTACTGAGAAAAAAAGAGTTTAAAGTTTTGAAGGTAAAGGAAATGATTTGACGCACTGTCAAAGAAAATTTTAATATATCTCTAAATAAATAAGCTAGATCTATGAAATTTTGTACATATATTTAGAAAAGTTATACAATTAAAATAAGTTAATTTAATTGTTTTAAATATTTTGGTATCTGGAATCTAATATCTAATAAACTATCTAATTAAAATCATTTTTTAAAAAATTTAAATGTTTGACTTACAATAATTTGAATTATTTGGATCCAAGATACTTTAAACATTTTTGATTGAAAATAAATATTTTTATCACAGCCTTCAATGTTTTTATGTATATTAAAACTTTTTAATCGTTATATAGTTTTTTACAAATTAATTTGATTTGATACATCAGCCAGAACAATGATTCCCACCCGTATATTCATTTTTTTAATCGGCTTATTTTTATTTTATTATAACATATTAGTCTTATCCTTTTTGCAGATGAGCTGTATCCTGATGACTACGATTTTTATTTACATTTAATGTGAGTGATTATATTTTTATCCTAATAACTACATCTGATCCCTAATATCTAAAACAACAAATATTTTAATTTTATTTGAAAAAAAATTCTTGCAGCGATTCTATAAAGTTTAAAATAATGAGTTTAATTAATATAAAAGGTTTTTTTCACAGTCTTATATAAAATTTTATTTTACAATAACATAATAGCTTTCACCAATTTGAAAAATTAAAGCACCTGTAGAAATTATTTCAATTACTTAATTACATAATCCTTAATGAAAGCTTATTTTCCATTTCAAAATTTAATTAGAAAATTTCTCGAAAAAGAAAATAAAAACTTACGCCACATAAATAAGCATTTATTTAACAATTTTAATATTAAATACCAAATCGTTTTTAAAAATAAAATGAAACTAAAAAGCAGTATGAAACATTAGTAAAATAAAAAAAAAGTGTTTTATAAAAATATTTATCAATTATTTAAAATTAAATTTTTGTTATTGTTCAAAAATTCAGTGTTCTTTCTTAAAGCAAGCGCATTAACTAACTTAAGTAAACACATTTAATTGAATAGGTACTTTGATCTTTTAATTATTATAAAATTACTTTAACATACTTTTAAAATAAAAATTCTTCCTTAGAATCCACTGCTAAGCGTTCTACTAATAGTATTGCTGCTCCTCATTAACATCATAAGTAAATGTAATAATTAAATGTATGAATATGGGAAGTGCATTAAAATAACTAAATTAATAAACACGAATTTTAAATATGGAAAAAAGTAAACATGAAAACAAGTTGTATGAAAGCTATAAAATTAATTTTAAACTCATTATAACTCCTTCATTATGTAAATTTCAAATAACTTCATCACCAACGTAATAGTAAAGAAACACCTTTCATAAATTTTTTCCACTACACATTAATCAAAAAGGTATAAAGTAAATATAATTATCATATTATCTAAAATGTTTTTATTTGCATTTCAGTAATAATAAACTACTTAAGGAAACTAATTAAAATTGACTCTAGACTAAATATGTGAAAATATTCGAGTGCAAAAATGTAAAAAAAAACAGCAACCAGCAAACGTCTAAGTTTGTTTTTGAATATGATGCTGAATTTCATAAATAAGCAAAATTTCTTGGAAAAATTCTAGTGGTTGATTGAGTTCTTAGTAAGAAGCTTAAAATTTTAATGAATATTTGCTATTCCTTTTTTCTAGATGCTGTAATTTACGTCAAAAGAAGATGGTAAAGTTAAAAAATGTACGAAACAGTGTAACATTATTCTATATTTTGATTCTGATTGACTTTCTTTTGAGTACAAAATCTAAAAAGAAAATCAGTCAGAGTCAAGATATATCTTAATGATTCGAGTATTTTTTTTCAATGAGTAAATAAAAGTGGATATCTGCATTTAGAACGAGTATTATTACAACTGTTTTTTTACTTTTGTAGATTTCTTTGTTTCAATTTTTTAAACTTTTTATGAGGTAGTTACATGGTTGGAGTTTTACATTGATATTAATAATTTAGAATTAAAAAAAAAAATTTGTAGTGATTTCAAACAAAATTTTCAAAAAAACTCTTAACGTACTTTATAATTTGTCAAATTTTTCTTCTGTGTAATACACTATTTAATTTTCACAATATTCTTCAGATATGTACTTATAAAATATTTTGTTGTCATTTTCGTATCTGTAGATAATGATAAGGCCTCTTTAGATAGTTTGAAAGGCCTCATAAAATATTTTGTTGCTGTCGTGGTTGTATAATACAGAGTATATTTTTAGGTAGTCTCAAAGATTACAGAAAATGCTTTGTTGTTGTCGCGTCAGTGAATAATGCAGAGAATACTTTAGATTATCTCAAAACCTCAATGACAGCAGCTGACAGATAAGATATTTCATCGCTATAGAGAAATTCCTATGGGAATTAATAAATGTAAGAGACTATGTCAAGTTTAATTAGGTTCGTAAAATGGTTGGTCAGTAATAAATACGATCTGGTGTGAATAGAGTTTCCTGGCTATTTCTCCAATACTTGATATAGGTTCTTGTTGAATATTCACGTCCTTGTATGTGACTTGTTTTGATTCTTGCTCTCACAGAAGTTATTGATATGGTGCAGTTAAGGTCTGCAATTCGGGGTTTTCTTAAAGATTGGCTGAAGAGTCTGCCCTTAACCACAGGCGTTTGAATAGGCCAATGGAATGGTAAGAGAAGTCCGATTCATATTGATGTATGAAAATATGAATCGGATTTCTCTTACCATTCCATATTTTATGCTTCTTTGGCTAGCAATTCTGTACATTCATTGCTGTCTAATTTATTATGTGCAGAGATCCAGTGAAGATCACATGATTTTCCCTTATTGGGGATTTGTTTAATTCGATATATGGACAATAAAATGTTTTTTCATTCGCTAAATAATCATTTGATCTATAGCTGAACTGCATTGATATACTAAATTTAATAGTATGTATTACATTTTTCGCTCAGTTCTTTTGAATACGTCTTGAAAAATGTCACGCTTATTTTTTTATAATTGCAATGTAATATTTGATGAAACAAAGAATGAATTTTTAAACTTCAAGTTATAAAATGAGATATTGTTGTAATATATCTGCATGTTCTGCTTTTTACTACTCAAACTATATTATCGAATACTTCAATGACATTCTGATTTGGAGCAAAAGCTTCTCTTTAGACGTTACAAGTCGAAATAGAACATTTGTAAGGGCACATTAAGTAATGAAATTACAAAATACTTCAATTTGAAAATTTTTGATTTTGTCATTAAGAAATAGAGCTCATTTTGCACATTCAGTGATCTATCATATACAAGAATTTTATAAGCAGACCGTTGGGAAACTGAATTTGAGAATTGTAAATACACTTGCCACGCCATAGAGAAAAATGCTTGTATTTATGGTTTTCTCAAAATATGGTTTTTTAAGATTCTGGTACTCGTTCCTCAAAATCTGATGTACCCATATAGCTGATATTTTCCGCATTATGAAACGAGATTATTTACTATACAATAGACATACCTTTTTCGAATAATTTTTAGAAAAATTTAATAGTTACACAGTATCTATATGAAAATTATGCAAAACTTTAAAACTAAAAACTTAAATTTTTTAATTAAATTAAACTAGTTTTTGAAATTATAAGTATACTCAGAGTATATAATGTTATATTTATGAGTACTCAGAATTTTTTTAAAGACATAAATACAGTGGATATTGTGCGAGATGTACTTACAAAGTACATGACTTACAAATGCAAATACAGCTATTTGTTATAGATTGTCCATAAATAGTTATTTATGTGCTTATAAATGCAATTTTTATCACATACATATCGAAAATGTACAAATATCTCAGTGTTAATATATGACTGATATTGCCTTTAATTTAAAAATTGTTAAGACTTGGCAGTAAAAAGCTAATTTTTACTTATCAAAGGCTTCTCAGTAACTTTAAATTGTTATAGATATATTTTCCGATGTGTTGAATTCAATAATACCACGTATTTTTAATGGGTTTTCTTCCATTCGCATTGTATGTTTGGGTCAAAACTTTAAAAGCTTTTTTCTCACATTTTAAAGCGTTCAATTGAGCAGAAATTTTCTTTACACGATTGTTTTGAATGACTATACAATATTTTAACTATAATTAATAAAAACTATTTGATTAAAACGATTTATTTGGTGAATTAAATTTCATGCCAAATTTCTCGCCAAGTCACCAAATAATCGCCAAGGTAATTTTGAACTATGTCTGGTTAAAAGTTTTTAAAAGCTTTTTTCTCACATTTGAAAGTCCTCAATTGAGCTGAAATTTTCTCACGATTGTTTTAGATGATAGTTCGATAATTTAATTATAATTAATAAAAATTAATTGATCAAATCTAATTTTTAAATTATTAAATTTCATGCAAAGCTTCTCGCTAAGTCGCTAAATGGCCGCCAAGATGAAGAGGTAATTGCTTATAAACTCTCTTTTGTTAACTGGTGACATCTCTATAAAACTATCTTTTCCTCTATAACAGAAGCGTTTAAGGGAAGCATCAAATTATGTTCGTAACATTGCTCCCCATCTTCAAGACAGGCTAATGTTACTGAAAATTTAAGGTATAAAAAATTTTGTTACGTAAAGTGTGAAGTTTGAAAGAACACCCATGTTTAAAAAAACTCGTTTTTTATCGGTATTTTATTTAAGACTGTATTAAAATTTCTTGACTAATGTTGTATATGGCATGTTACCACAATGCCAAATAAATTTTTACACAAACTTCTTGATATTTAAAAATTTGTTGCGTAAAATAGAGGGCTATGGTAATAATAAAAATGAAACAGTATTTCCTTAATATCACAGTGAGAGTGATTGTGATGTTTAATAGAGCAAGAAACATACACACATGGATATGTTGCACCAAGCAAGGTATATCTGGTGATCTAGACGTTTGGGAAAAAAATGCAAAAATGGCAACAAAAAAAAAGTTTGACTAGAATGAGGGTAAAAATTGAGAAATATCGCGAGGGTATCCCGGAGCGTGTGAACCGTATTGATCAAAGACGGTAAACCACATGGAAAAGAAAAATATCCCTAAGGTGCCTCGGGTCATGACTCTAGCACTACCAAAAAAAGCTAAGTCCCTAAAGGCCGTTAACATCACAACATGCAAATCATATCTCTCTTTGCAAAATATTAACATTATAAAGGTATTACATCAATGTTATTAAAACATTGTATTATATTTAGGTAATTTAGACTTTAAAGTACTTCAAATTTGCATTTTTTAAAAATTTCCCTGTAAATATTAGAAGGTACATCGCTGATTCTATAGATGTAATATTTATAAGAATCTGTTAAATAGAACACTAGAAAGTTAAATTTTAAAATTGCAGGGCAAAATGCGTCTCACGCCTTCCAGAAAAATTCCTACATTTGAAGTTTTCGCAAAATATTGTTTTTATTTGCGGTATTCTGGTACTCTTTCCTTTCTGTTCTCCGGTATGACGCAGTATTTGTACAAAAAGAGTTTCGAAATTTTGTCAATAAAATTGAAATAATTAATTATTTCAAGCAAATGAGGAAATGAATTTATAGAGATTGCGTGGTAAATGGCAGCAGAGAAAAATGTAATAGATCGAACGCGACGCTTATATGCTAGGGAGACAAAAGGGAGTTCACCGAACAAACTTTTTAATTCAGCAATTTTAAATAGGGACGTGATATATTACGACATGCGCGTTTCCAAAAGGAAATGAGAGTATTTAAAGGTGGAAGAAAATGTTTGATGGTAAGAAATTGAATAAAAAGAAATATGATAAATTGAATTTATCATCACATATATACTCAAACTATCATACAATAACGTTATGGAAGCATCAAACGTGTTTCAAAGTTTCGACAACCAGAGAGAGAGAGAGAAAGAGAGAGACACGGGCGAAAGAAACACCTGTCGCATTTCCGAAAAAGTTCCCTGGGACATACTACCACGAATAACAAATGACCACAATAGTCAAAATCAATAGTCTGCAATTGTGTGCAATTTTTCAACACGTATGCGTCCAATTTCTCTACCTATCCCAAGAGGATTAGGAAGACATTAAAAATGTATATCGCTTTCCTTTAGGGCCATTTGTGTAAGTGAAAAGCGACGAATTGATTGCAAATTCACAGAAAAGGCTTCGTGTATCGAATAAACACAAACCATGCAGAGAAGCTGCGTCCCACATTTGTCAATAACGTGTCATCGGCGCTTTGACAAAGATGGCACGTTGCTTGGGAAGCATTATCTTTTCAATCGTCGCGCTCCTGTAAAGACTGACTGTGTAATTAGGATAAAAGCATTCGATGAATTCCGGTCGATTTTTTCGATCAACACTTACGTTTGTTTTTGTACTGCTTTATTTTTATTTATTTACTTTTTTTTTCTATTTTTCTTGAAGAATGATTTTCTGTCTGTGGTACATTTCGTTCGGAACTGCAGACGTGTCGTATAATTTCAAAGTTTCAAATAGGTGGCTGGGTTTAAGACATGTTACATTGGTAATGTGATGCTTTATTTTACTTCTTAAAATAAAATAATATTTTTAATGGAAATGTTTGGGAGAAACAGGAAGAAATATGTAATACTTTAATGCAAGAAAATAATAGTTTAACGCGAGGATGGTTCAGAAACTGCCTCAGTTAAAAGACAGAATGACATTGCTAAAGTAAATTGGCATTACTAATGTGTATTTTCATCTGTTGATCGGCGCTAAAACAAATTTGGTGCTGTTCTATAAGTTAATTTCTATTTTCCAGCCATTTATTATCAAATCAAAATGTGATCATTCGCCTGGTGGGGTTCAATTTTCAATGAGACGCAGATTCCCCATTGTACAATATTGATCAAGCAATAGTCAAAACAGCGGGTAGCGTCCGATGAATCTTTTCCAAGGAAGGCGAAGATGGTCTCATTGGCCGATAAAGTAATAATACCGATTTTTGGGAATGCGAAGGGCGTCATACTGATGAACTTCAAGAAAATAGGCATACGATTACTGGATCATTCTAATATAAGTTAATCGATTCCCTTTTCCCACTCTTAAAACCCGAATTCATATCCTAACGCGGGTATTTTTTGAACCATATCCATACATGTTGAATTTAAATTAATGTTTTAATACAATTTGAAATTAAGTGATTTTTACATTTGCTAGTTCTACATGTAACGTATTGATTTAGAGAATTAAAATTGCTTTAAGACACAAAACACATACAAAAGCCACATTTACGAAAATAACGGTTATAAAAGAAAAGTCAATATGGTAAATATAGTCAAAGCCGTTACCTATCTCAGTTTCAAAAATTATTCCAATTTAATAGTTTTGAAGTCATATAGTGCCTTTTTCCGTTAAAAACTTTTCTTTTTTTAACGTTTCTTTGTTTCATGATTACACTTTTTCACTTAATATTACATTTGAAATTTTTTGACTCATATTTATCTTCAAAATTCTTCCGAAGATTTCAAATTATGTTCGAAATCTTCAAAGCTATAAAAATGTAATTTTATAACTTAATGAAAATATTCACAAGTGGTCGTTGAATATTTTTCACGATCAAAAAAATATTTCAAATCCTTTTTCTGGGGAAAAACAGTAAGTTTAATTTTCGTCATGGAAGATTAAAAAAAACTCACGAGTCAAAGTCTTTATTTAACGTTTAAAAATGAATACAAGTTTAATAAAAGAAACTACTTAAAATCACTAGGTATAATTTTACCACTCATATAGGAATGACAAAGGAAATCTTAAAAAAAGAATCTAAAAGTAGACGAACAGAGACTCGAGTTGAAAAAAAAGGAGTGAGGGAAAGAAATACATTTTTAACCTAGCAAGAAACACGGTAACGAAGCAAAAGCTGACTTCAAAAGGTGATAGAAAAGTATAAAACAAAGAGTTTTAAAAGGAGGCAACGATCGTAAAACCGGTTCACTATCCAATCCCAAGTAAAGAATTCCCGTATATGTATATATAACAATATTCTTAAGCTTTAGAGACATTTAAATATTTTCCTGAAATTTGTATTTTCGTTGAGTTTCAATTATCCCCTCGAGTTTTAGAAAAGTTTTTACTATTAAAAATAATCGAGGTAGGAACTTAATTTTATTTATTATTTGTAAGACTTCTCTATATAATCACGCCCCAGAGTTATACATTTCGCCCATCGTTCTTTGACCTTTCGGAAGCAGTCACTGAAGAATTCCGCAGATTGAGATCAATCTTCTTCATACTGCGGTTTACTACAGTCTATGGATTTCTGAAACCGAACAAATCTGCATTAGTAGCAATAATTTACTACATTATGTACTCAAGGTTCAATTAAAATGCACTGAATAAATTTTATCTACATACCCGGGTTATTTTTAAGTAATAATTATCTAAAAAAATTACCTTTGTAATTATCACCTATTATCTAAAAATTAATGGATGCCCCGTTTTGAGGGGAAAAAATAAAAGTGCACTGGCAATAATCAAACCTAAAATTATTCCTAACTGCGATAAAATTTGTAAGGATTATACACGCGTTATTTTATTTTATTATATAATCTGTTACACTAATGCATATTATTTCGAAAAGTGTCAAAATATCTCAGAGCACAGAGAATTTTATGATACACTAATTTCCTAATTAAACAGTTGGAAACACATTTGCAATTATGCGAGTAACTATAAAAGCTCAAATGCATTAAAAAACTTTCATAGCACGTTAATTAGATATTAAAGAATTTCAATAGGTTTTAATTATTAGAATTGTTGAAACTACCATTTTAATGAATTAATGAAAGCATTTTCCCGAGGATAATTGAAAATGCTTGAAAATATTATGTAGGCTCCGTAAAGGCTCCTTAGAAATTAATCCAAATTCATTAATGTCATTTTCCAATTTTTCGTCTGTGAGCGTGTTATCTTTACAAAACTACATTAAAAGGAATCTGTTTTAAAACTATTTTTTTAAGACATAAAATAAGATTTTAGATATATTTAACAAAGAAATTTTTATATTCTTTGAATTCTATTCAAATTAATTGTTATGTACTCTATTGCAGGAGTTGAAAATAATGATTAATGATGATTATAATTTTCCGAGTTGAAATCATTTATTACGTTATTAGTTTTTCTAACAAACGCAGAACTCATTTGATAACTTTCATTTTTTCTGGGATGCATTTAGCTTCAACGGACATTAAAAGAATTGAATGGACTTTTTACTATATTAAAAAGTATACACAGTATAAAAATAATATGAATATAGGAAATGAAAGTACATTTAAAAGAGGAAAAATACTCGAAAACTGCTAAATAGTTAAAAAGATATTAATTTTGTCATGTGAATCGGATATATTAATAATGCTTTTATCAATAAAATAATGAGTTTTAAGCTGTTATTCATACTCAATGAATAATTAACCAGTAATAAGTAAGTTTAATGCTTTAAAATAAAAATCTGCGACCGGAATAGCTTAACGATTTTCTATTAAAAAAGTTCTGATTTGGAAACATCCCAAATTTCTTTTTACTTTTTTTTGAAAAAATAAGGAGATAATTTTCTGCTTTTTTTGTTAAAAGTTAAAAAGTGAACATCTTTTTTACTGAGTTTAAATCTCGGTTATTCTTATTTCAGCAAAAAAAAAAGTGGATAAGAAATACAAAGATATATATATATATACTATATAAAACTCTGTTCCATTTTAAGTTAATATACCTTATAATGCATTGCAATTGAAATACATATTATGTGTGTCTAGACGAAAGTTAAAAAAAATCTTATTACTTACTTTATACTATATCTATTTAATGTAAAATTTGGGATCTGATTCATAATTTAAAACCAGGTTAGAGCATAAAAATAACAAAAAAAAAAAAAAAAAAAATGTATTCAATGGAATATGTTACAAATTCAAATGTATTAAAGAAATTTTTAATACTTTATAGCGATATATTATTCCACTCCGCCACTTTGGGAAATTTTTTTTCACTCCGTCTCGGACGGTCGGTTGACCTAGGTGAGAGAGGGTTCAAGCCTCCAATTTTTTGATTCGAAAAAAAAACTCCTCCAATTTTTATTCACTTCTGAGACAACGAAACTGGAAAGAAACTCCATGGCAGGTCAATAATTAATGACTTTCATTTCATGTCTTGCTGAAGACAGCCGCCACATATTCCTCCTCCAGTATCATTGTAATCATACGAAATAATAAGGGAAGAAAATGGTTTTTAACTGTTATGGGGATTTTCTGACTGGAATTTTAGAAAAGATTTTTTTTTCCATTTATTACTGAAATCGATATGCATCCTTCCCTGTTGTATTGAAACTAATTTTTAACTTTTCCCTTAACGCTGTCGGCTATGGCATCAATGGAAACATGAAGGGGTGGGGTGGCAGGTGACGGGTATATTTGACACTTGCGTGGTAGCTGAAGTAATTGGGATTTAAGAGTAGATATCTTAGACACACAGAGGCAAGTCTAAGACCATGAGCTACAATGGAACTACGACATGCATGAGCTACAATGAGACTATCCTTTCCCACACGGGGTTATTCAATCACCACATAGGTGATTATAGTTCTGGATCACCACTTTGGTGGAGGTGATGTTCGCCACTTAGGGGGTAGATTTTTTAACCCGTGGCGGATGGTCGTGTAACCTTGTTGAGAGAGGTGATTTGAACTTTCACCCTTTGAGTCCAAAGAAAACTCGTACAATTTTTGTTGATTCCTTAGACAACCAAGCTGAAAGGGAACCCTTTGTCCCTTCAATTATTTAGAATCTTTAACCTTGTCGATTTCAAAGAGAGCCGCCTCATCTTTTAAAGAATAACAATACTAAATTACAGTGAATAACGTTTTAAAAAATCCTAAATATATAAGTGTTTGTAAAAAAATTGTATTAATTATTCCACGGTTATTTTGTGGCGTTTCTTTATTACTTCAGTCTTCCTTCATCTTAAGTTACACACTTGGAGTCTTTAACTAAAATTCCAAGTACAGATATATTCAATTTTTTATTAATCAAAACAGTCTTACAGGTATTCTTCAAAGCATTTGTTTATTTATGCTATTAAGAGAAATTCTCTCTACCAATTCTCTGTTCCTCAACGTATTTATTAACAAGTTTCACTTAAATATGAATATCGAGCTTAGACGGAAACTTGGGTTCAAGACGAAGTAGTTTAACAAGCTGTCTTCAGCTTTAGCAAGTCGGAGTTTGATTTATAACTCCGCATTATCAAATTATGTTTAACGTACGCACAATTATATTCCGCACACAAATGAATTTTTTCTCACTCATCCTTTCCTACAACTCGTAACTTCACCGGCACTTTATTACACACTGTGTCGATTCTGTTTTGAGGTAAAATTATCAAGCGATTAGAATAAATTATTTTTCTTGCTTTTTTGGTTTCAAGATGTACGAGTAAAAATAATTTCAGTACATATAAAAGATTTATGACTTAATAAGAAAATTGGACAATTAATATTTTATTTTATTTGAGACAGATTTCTTCTAACAAATTGTTTCAAAAAATAGTTTTAGAGTTTCCTTTCTGTGAAAGAATACATTTATTTCAACAAAAAAGAAAATATGAATCAGACAATAAAAATAATCGAAACACGTGTAATAAATCATAGAAATAATCATCATATTGGCATTTTTTAAAACCCATCCGTAGAAAAGGTTGACAAAATCTATTTCTATTAATACATTTTTCGATTAATGAACTTCCTCACGATTCATGCCTTATCGGAGATCAGAATAAAAATTAATAAATAGAGATGCTTATACATTTATTTAACTTTATCTCAAATGGAGCTTACTGATGAAGTCTGCAAACCCTAGCGTGTGGGATGACATTTCCCAATGTTTATAGTAGTTAATCAATTCACTGCGCCTCGAAATCAAAATGTTCCCCTTCAGCAGAAAAGATATGTGCAGTTGTCGTATTTAAGTACCATAAACAATTATTTTATCTGCTTTCAAACGGAAGGAATGTATTGACATCCGGTATTTTAATAAAATGAGAACATTAAATTTGCAGAGCATGTTTAAATATTCCCAAATGAAAAGAGAGGACGAATAATTATGTTTGGCTAACTCTGCATATCAACACCGTTTTGCTTTTAGAGATATGACGGGAAAGCTTTGTACCAAATGGAAGCAAAAAGATTTAGTTTTAACGAAAAGGTGCGCATTTTCAGTTTCTTAAGTAAAAATATATTTGTTACATCAGGTGTCTGTTTGTGATAGACCAGTGCCGGTAATGAAGCCAGGTGGTTTCAGTGTTAATTTGTTAATAGTTTCAGTTGACCGACAGCGATTGCTATTTCGGAAAGGAAGATAAGAAGCTATACAGCAATGAATATATCCGTATAGGATTTAATATAACCTTTTCTGAGGATGAGGGTATAATTGTTTGCGAGGCTTCCCAATGCATTCGCTGTTACTTTTACTAATAACTAAGTGTACTTGTTTTGGGATGGTTAAGGAATTGAAGAAAGGTGATTCTCTTTTGATTCTTTTAGGTTTTAAGGTAGTCTTCGTTTAGTGTTATAGAACTCAATCAAAACTTGGAACATATTTACATACAGAAAGTTGTTCCAATTCCTTTATAAGTATGTAATGTTGTAATGAATACATCCATTCTTAAAGTTTGGGAACATATAAAAAATAAAGCAGTCTTCACTCGAGCACATTAAGTAAAACACCCGTTTAGAATTGCTGTATGGAAGATGAAACTTGAAACAAATTTTAACCCTGAAAAAAAAAAAAAGGGATTTATTTACACAAAAATAAATATTATTATAAAATCTGTTGCTTTCTTAAGCATAGCGAAGTTAGAATACGTTATTAACAGTGTAGCGTTTTTTATAGGGAAAAGTACTCCAATTTAGGGTCCTATTTTTTAACATTACTCGGAGACAGACAATAACATGTAAGAAATTTACTCAAATCTTTTAAGGTTCATACATGAATCCCCCTTTATCGGAAATCTGTAGTTGTAGGTAGTACGGCAAACTGATGGTTACATTACCTTCACTATAGTCTGTGACCTGAAAATAGCCACTTCAAAGTCACAAATCCCTCCTCCATTGCCGTCTGCAACGACGGCAACAATAGTTGAGAATGGACATAACTTTTTTTCCCACTTCGTTTTAGTTTCGTAAGACTTCTGATGAAAACAAAATTTTGAGTTTTACGATCATCGTTAGGTATTTTTTTGAAATCTGCCTCACTAAAATATATATTTAAAATCTGTATAGTATTTTATAAATATTATTAACACGCAATTAAAAACATTTAATTTTCTTACGCCTTTATATGATGAAACTAAGCAACTCATTTGAACTTTTTAAAAATTAAGTAAATTTGTATATGCATTGGTATTATATTAATATTTTATAAGGATATGTTTTAATAATTTATATACTTTCATTTAAAAAATATTTTGAGAAAATTAAATACTTTATTTGTAGATAGTTAAAATATACTTTACATTTAACATAAATCACGTTCAAACTAAAATGAATTCAAATCTGAATTGAAGTGTTGAAAATAAATGCATTGGCTTTGGTACATTGTCGCTACCATTTTAACCAATGGAGGAGAAGCGAAAAGGAGTGACTTTCCTAGGCCCATTCCAAGGAAACAGACTATACTGACTGTAATAATTGCATGCGAATTTTTTGTTTTATATGTTATTGTATTAAATAATATGCTTTTTTTGCTCTTTTTCATTGTATATTTTCTTTTTTAAAAACCTAGTCAACATGTCACGAAACAGATGGATGATTAACCCTTTCGCTATCGGAGGGAGAAAAAAGAAGTGTTTCTCAGGGCCAGCGGCTTCTTACCGCGGAGTGTCACTCTGTGCACAGACGATTTTAGATTCTAAGCCTAATTCGTGAAAAAAATTCCTCTAAAATCAGCTATTCATTAAAATATTTTGGTATTTACATATCTGATTTAAAATGCATTAAACTTAATATATACAAAAGGAAAAAAGGATTTAATCGAAAATTGAATGTTTTATACATAAAATTAAATAAAAAATCATACTTTTAAGAAAATACAAAATATATTTACATATGTTACATAAATTTCATGGTGTAATGATGTACCATTACATGGAATGTATAGATATAAAAAGATAAATCTTATTTTGCTGCATGGTATACTTATTAAAAAAATAAATGCATAGTCCAACGTCCTATGTCTTACACACATATTCTGACGCTTCACGCAAGATTTTGAGCAAAGGGCACATCTTAGTCCTTTTTTTAACTTTAATGTCTATGTAGAGATTTGGATTATTTTCACTAACATTACTGTCAGATTCCCTCATTATTTCGCAAATCTCAGTATCAGATAAATACTTTCTTTTCGTCATGACTGTCGCTACAAATAAAAACCGACTGAATGAGATGAACAACTGTTACCTAAAGCCCTAACGCCCATAAATGGGCCATAAATTATCCTTCGAACTTCTAAGAAGCAATAAGAAAGAAAAAAAAAAGTAAACTGAAAGCAAGTGCACGCTTTAAATCATGTCATTACATTTAAAGAACCTCGCCGCAACATGTGCTTTTAACAATAGTCCCCTCCCCCCGATACCCAGAAGTGAAATCCAAGCCCATATAACCAAGGTCAACATTCTAAATATATATAGATATAGATTTCTATATAGATTTCGCGATAATGTAACACCATCTAGTAATATTAAAATTTCAAATAAAACGTTCTCTTTAAGCGTATCACTATTGATACGCTGGTCTGCAGAAGGCATGCCGAAGCGTATCTATTGTGATACGCTGGGCACAGGAGAGCCACCGCGAACGTAACGTATCAAATGTGATACGCTGGTAGTGAACGGGATAAGGGAACATGAGTCATAAGAAAGTGAACTTTGTTTCTTTTCTCATTTACATTCGAAAAATTTAAATAAGAAATAGTCTTGCTCATAAAAAATAATAAAATTGCATCATTTTTCCCCTTCTTACTCTTGCATCAGTAAAGTAAAACTTAGTAGAAATGGATTTATCGGGGAAATAGGAAAATGACTTAATTATATTGGACATTACTTCTCAAAAAGAGATGTTTTGCAAAATTTTAAATTTGAAAGTTAAAATCCTAAGTTAATATCAAACTTCTTTTAAAAACTTAAATTTGAGAGATAGAACTAATAGCTAACAGTATAGTTTTAATTTTTTCATTTTCATTACAGACATTTCAATATTAGTTTTCAATAAGAATAATCGGATATATTCACAGGTACCATACTTAATAATTATTATTTAGTTTGAATCCATTTTTTGAGGAGTGTCTATAACAAGGCTTGCGAACCGCTTCGGCACTTAAGTAAGTAACATATTTGTATGAAATACGGTAAACTAAAACTGTTCAATATCTAAAAATTAGTAATTTCTTTCTTTCTTTTTACAAAGTTATTATTCAGATTTTCTGGTGGATGAGTAACGATTGTTGTCCATATTAGCAGTTAGCAGCTAAAAGTATGGTTGATAACTTATTAAGGCAGTTGCATAAGCTCAATTAAATACAGATCTGTTAAAACACATCAATGTTGATTTTTAATATGAATTTTATTCTGAGGACATAAAATAACAAATGAGAGAGCTTAGGGAAGAAAACTAAAATCGTCTTCTTTAACAGTTAATTTTTATTTGTCCCTCACAAAGCGTATCCGTGATCGTTATCGAAGAAGCTCTGTTTTGGGAAAAGTTAAAGAAATAGTGCACTTTTTTTGGAGGGGAATGATAATGAAATTTTCGTATTGTATTCTGTAGTAACGGTTACTATGGCGATTGTTAAGGTAATAATCATGTGATCAAAAATTATTTCAAGGTAAAATTCAAAAAATGGAATCATTTTGGGGGAAATGATGTGTAATTTGAGGAAATTTGACAAGTTCCATCTGGTAACACTGAATCAACGGTTCTTTCAAAATATTCCTTTCATGGAAATGTGGGCTCCGAAGGCAACCACAGAAGTTGGCAATCCCATGAAAATTAATAATGTGCTTACCATTTATTTTATTTTCCAAAAATCTAAATGGAATCTGATATAAAAAACAAAACTTTACGAATATGCACAGGATGTATAAAATTCGTCGCTTTCATCTGGGAATAGTCGCAATTACCGTTTATGGTAAGATAATTGTAATGTTTCACTGGTTATTAAAGTATTAAACTTTTCTTAATGAGACATTTATGAATTTTATACTAATCCCTATAGCATTTTAACTAAAATATTATATTTAACATTTTCGTTACGACCCATTAACTTCCATGGTTACTATTTAAAGTGTTTGCCAAAAACCATATGACTTATTTTTTATTTTTCTAATTCCATGCGAATTTTAAAATCTCAAGAGTTTTGCGTCTGAAATTGGGGATATAGACACCGATGGGACCAATTTTGAAACACTTGGTTAGAAAGTAAGTACATGGATAAATGTATAACATTATAGAAGCTTAACATTCCCTTTTGAGTAAAAGTGTCGTTTTGAAAATACGGACGCCATTTTTTTTTCAAGAAGGCTTAATCGTCCGTTACAAACTAGAAGTTGTTCTAAAGAACATTCCAAGTTATTGTGCATGATTCAGAAAACATATTTTTCTCCCGTTTTTTTTTTATCACTGTCTCTGTTGTTATCAAACTATTCAATACTAGTAAAAGCAATAAACAATCTACATAAATACATTCAAGAGTCTATATCTTTCATAACTTTTTAAGACGGAAACTTTTCGCGCAAGCGATTGCCATTTTTCAACTCATTTATATTCAACGCGATGAAAAACATACGCCAAGGCAGCAAACGATTTCTTCTCGTTGCCACATTAATGATGAGTAATTTAGCCGTCTAGCCAAATGGTGAAAGTAAAAGTGACTGTATTTATCTTCTTACTGATGGTGGCATGGGTAGTAAGTGGGTCGAACAAAAGACTTGAAGAGTTTCAGACAAGTCGGAGTGGTTTGAAGTATGGGGCGACTCTCGCGGTACTTCTTTTCAGACATCGTTTTGAATCATAGATCTATTGCTTATTCGAAAAAGAATATTTCATTTTGTAATTTTTCCATTTCGAAATACTCAATGAATAGGAATGAGTAATAGGAAACATTAACAAAAGGAAATGAATGCTGTGATCTTAGCAAGACCATTACAGAGGAAGAAGGGCTTTTATTTTTGATACAATGCCTTTTTAGGATATTTTTCTCTATTTCAAAATAACAAAAATTATTTTTTTGAACTAGAATAATAACAGTTTTTTTTCCTTGAATGAAGAACTGTTGAATGGATTTACAAACTTATTATAAGCTTTTGAAAAATTCTGATAAAATTTAAAATGTTATTTAATTTCAGAATTTAAGAATATTTTGCATTTTTAGAAGAGGAATACATTAAAAAATAATTATTCTGAAATTTTACTATCGAAATGTTTTTATCTTTTACGATTATTTCATTTTTTGGTCATGGAAAGTATTCACAAGGCGTTGAGACTTCAAAGTTTTTAATTTAATACCTGTATTTACATTTTGTTTTTGAATGTGCAATAAAAGGAAATACAAAAATCCTGTTTTCAATGAGTGTGGGGAAATCATAACTTCAAATTATAAATAATTTTTAATCAAAAAGATCAAACGCCTTATTATGTTTCTTCAAAGGTTAAAACTGAGTGTAGTTGTCTTTACACTATCTGAAAGCTTATATTTAGAGATAGCTTTGAAGTATTTATTTTTATTAATAGGTCATCATTCATGAAAAATTTAAATTTACAATTTTTTTTAAAATTTAATAAGTTTTAGAGAAAAATTCAGAAAAAATGAAACTTTGACAAATAACCAAATTAATTTTCAAAATGATGTCGTAGGTCTTTAAAAATGTTTTTTTTTTGTAAGAAAATGACATCAATTAAGCAGTAAAAAATACTCCTACTACAGTTAATGTAGCGAAATACGTCATTGCAGGGAAAACATACAAGCCTGAGTGCTAACATTTCTCACTATAGCTATTCATTGCAAACATATCACCATTACTTCATGCTTTCTGGGTGTTTAGTTGTTCTATATGTGGGTAATATAGTAGAATTTCACTCCGAATATATCATAGTTAATGTATACTTATTTCATGACTACTATATACTTTTCATTTAATCATAAGTTTTGCTATTCGGAGAAACATAAATAATCACTCTTATGGTACAATGAGACGAATGATGGCACAAAGATCTATTTATCTAATCTAATTTATAAGGGGTTCAATCAATTTGACCGTAAAATCTTGATTTAGAAGACGAAGAAAATGCTCTGACTTTCACAACGATATTTTCACAATTTTCATATTTTATATATATTACTTACATGCAGAACAACTACAAACCCAAAAAGCCCAGAACAGTTTCTTCTGAATCAATATGCATCACAACCCTTTCAGTAAGACAGCGTGATATATGTAATTACAAAGTTGCAAGCACCGCCATTCTCAGAAAATTTGCTTCCTTAGAAACTTTTCTTCTGGCAATGAAGGATTTAGAAAAAATCGACAATGAGGCACAAAATCGCCAAGCGATCACAATTTTTTTCTGTAAAAAATTCACGAGACTTGACTTCGTTTATTTGTTTCATTTATTATTCACCCACACATGCTTACTTAATCCTTAATTTAAAAATAAACTAAATACGAGTATTAACTCAAGAATCAATATCAAATTGAGAACTAAAAATTTAGAGAATGATAGCTCGGTTCTGTGCTTGGACACAACAACCTAAGTTTGAAAAATAAAACGAAATAAATACTTTTATATTTGGTTGGGAGTTCAGGTATATTAATGTTATTTTGTCTGTGTGTGAAATTATAACATGAAGGGGATCGCTTCCATTATAAAACCATGGATCTGTCACTAGAATCGGAGCTTAATAATTTTTTGCTAAAAACTCTAATAATATAAGTTTTAGATTAAAACTTAACAGAAATGGTTTTATAACAAGAATACCATCTATTAATCTATCTGTCCATTCACGCAAACTTACCGACTTCCGACTGCTAACAATTACTGTAAATTAAACTTTGGACGGCTGAATTCCCAACACCCTATTGTAATCAGTTTTATTAGCAAAGTTTTCTGAAATTTCAGAAATGTTAGCAATATAGAAAATTTTACACACTTTGCTTGTACAAGTTTATCATCTATACAAGTTTTTATAAAGGTAAAAAAACGAGAACGATGTGTGAAACTGACCTGTGGCAGTGGCCACTCCGTAAACCTTCTGCCTGTAGACATTCCTCCTGTTCCACGCGTAAGTGTACTTTACTGCTGGGTCAGCTTCGAACGGCTTCTCGAAAAGTATTCCTTCAATAGATATGCGCAGGTGGATGAGAATGAGATCAGCAGGAATCGAATCTGGTGTCAGCTGCAGCTGGATGGTGGAGAGATAGCCTCCTGCCCTGCTGCTGTGGTAGACTAAGTGGAGGTCGGTACCTGGGATCAGAAGGCTTTCTTGGATTACCTAGAAATGGATGCATAACATTGTTAAATACTTTCATGAAAATATGATAAATGATTCAGAATGCAGTTATCCTTTATGAGAGTAATTAAATATTTATTTATGAGTAGTTTACATATTATGATCACTCAGTTTATTTGGTTTTGACGTTACACCACTACCTAAGAACTTTAAGGTTTAAGGCTCTTTTTACCTTTCCAGATTATTGCTATCAGTCGTTAGTCGCGGTATTTTGTGATGTAATTAGGGCTTGAAACTGTACTCCACAGATCTCTCAGCTCACGATTTCAACGTAGTTTCGTAACAATATAACATATGCTATATTGAGTTTTCCCCTTCAACTAGCACTTTGGAACTTTAAATTTTGCTTGAACAGTGAAGATCTCTTCCAATGAATAAAACGTGAATTGTGTAGATTAGATTAGAATTATTGAAATGTATTGAATATATTTTATTACTTTATTATAAGTAGCAAAGAATTTAATGCAAAGCTATTTAGTAAAAGAGAATTTTTGTTTGATTGATTAGACACATTACTCTCAGATGTAACACAAGAACTATTCTCAGAATTCCGAAGAGGACTTAACTCATCCAAAAGGCTTTAGAGAATTTTAGACTTGACAAACAAGCCTCCTGGGAGATAATCACCACCGCACTAAACATTTATTGAAAAGAGTTGTTGGCAATACCTGCTACGGTGCGCGAGCATTGAATACCTTTTATTTACTTATTTATTTCTATCTCAGATGTATCATTTTATTTTTTTTATTCATTAACTACTGGAGAGTTGAGTAGTGTTCACATGGGCATAAAGACAACTCCATCTATTTAACAGTAACAAAACAGATGCTTATTCGCAAGTCTTGGCTCGTTTCGTCCCTGCCTTTTTACAATGAAGTGCCGATCGCGTATTTCCCAAGACACTCCCCAACCCTCTCCTATACAAAGGAGGGGTTACTACAATTTCATTTTCCCCCAACAGGCGTCATATACACTACAGACCTCGACAGTGGGAACCTCGGTCATATGAAGAGGACGACACCTGATCTGGTACCTCGCTTTCCGAATTTCTACACCACGCGAACGGAAGGATTTCGAGCCTCTAAAGGCTCAACGTGCACCAGTCCCACTACACGAGGGGTCTTTAATGGCATCAGAAATCAAACTCACGATTCGATGAGAGAAACAGCGGCCGTGGAACCATGACCCTTAGACTACCGCGGAAAGTGTTGTAGAGAGAGTGAGATTAAACGATAAACAAAGGAGTAATAATTGTACTGAAGAGGGCAAGGAGTGATGGGGTCCATAACTTGGAAAGATTTCCACAAGATTAGTCTGGGGATCTACATCCATAAATCTTCTAAGGACTCGAATTCTATTGGTTCGGTAAGATAAATACATATTTATTATAATAAATGTTGAATTCTGTTGCGCATAGAACATATCTATAGATAAAGTTGGTTAGAGATTAATTTTTTATGATATATTTAGCTGAATAAAACAATTTAAATATAATCACTTTGTTACTTTCTGTTCATTTGACGATTGATTCGGGACTCTTTTATTTGTAAATTGTAATGGAAAGTAAAGGGAAATAATCACAGTTTTTTTTACAACAGAAAAGGGTTCAAGTGTGTCCATATCGGCCAATCAGAATTTTCAGTTCAGATTGGGACAGCATCGTTAGTTTTCTTTCCCATTGAAAATCTTCAGGCTCTGTTATTTAATTTATCTTATGACCTTAGAGATTCGTAGTTTATTCATCCTTTCCCAAGAACCAGCAGAAGCTTGTTGTGAGGATTATTCCAGGTTCACGAACTTGCAAGTGTATAGACACGTAAGAGCGTTAACAACTCTGTACTTCAATCTAAACAAGAAAACAGAAATAGGTGGAAGAATTCACGGAATCAAGCAGATATGTTTCCAGTGGTATATGAATCAGGCTTTGTGAATATAATATCTAGACAATGCACAGAATGCCATAAATTAGATGTAGCAGTATGAAACTATTTTTAATTTTCGCATATTTCCTTAGTATTCAACGCATTAACAAAACTGACAAAATATACGAGGACGGCTCAAAAAGAACGTGCTTTTGATATCAAATGGCGTTAATAAGGCAAATTGGTGTTATGATTTTGTCCTATCTTCTTTTTAAATGGCTCCAAATTAAAATTGACATATATTATAGGTTAGTTATGATTTGGAAGTCATTTATTGCCAAATCAAAATTTGATTGTTGCCGAGATTAGTTATCATTCTCATTTTGGTGTCGGAATGTCAATGAAACTTGGATTCATCATTATACATTGAAAATCAATTAACAATGGATTTTTTCTGATGAATTTGCTTCAAAGAAAGAGAATATGGCGACTATTTTTTGGGGATGCAAAAGGTGTCGTAATCATTGACTTTAGAAAAAGGGAAAGCGATCGCTGGACATTTCTACAGTGTGATGGTTACCCCATTTTCATTCACAATACCCCATCTCCCATTCATAATACGGGTAGCTTTTGAGTGAGTGAGTGAGTGATGGTGGAGTGTCACCTCGCAAGAGGTATATGTGACCATATTACTCCAAACAAGATGTAACTGTGATCTAGATGTTTGAAAAATGGAAAAAAAGAAAAACGCATTTACAAGGAGGGTCAAAAAATAGAGAAATATTCTCTAGGATATCCGAGGCGTGTTACTCGTGTTTACCATTTACCATTGATACTAATTCTTGAAAAAGAAAACAATAACTAGGGCGAAAGAAAGAAATAAATCACTCAGAAACAAAAGGAAGATCTACTCGAAGGAATGAGAGAAATTCAAATGAAAACAATCACTCATTGTCCTGATTCTCGTAGCTACCTAAAGAAGGTAAGCTCCTGAGAGCACGAGTACCTTTTGACCCCCCTCCCCTTAAAATACACCCATCAATGTAATTTCTAATATCATGCGGCTTTGGAAGATTATTGCAGATGGAGAATTCTTCGTTTGTATTTCAGTCTTTTCAGACATTTGTCATTCCACAAATTGGATTGACCAACTTCTCACACTCAAAATGTCAAGTAACACTTAAAATCATAACCTAAAAATCACACAATTGTTCTCTCTGGCAGAAAAATAATTTAAACAAACTCTTTAATACATTTTCTTTAACAAATATTGATTTTCAGACATTTATCAATTATCTACCATTTTGTGAGCTTGTTTGAGTCACCTGTCTCTGCTCATAGGATCAGCAACATAAGTCATTGCAGTTTGAGCGAATTAAGTTCTTTTTGAGCGGTGAATTTAATTCAGTATTTCAGTCTCTGTGTAGAAGTGTCGAAACATGCTTCTTTGAATTTGTCCAATAAAAACCCCACAGGAAGAAAGAGTATTCAATCTCTTAATGATCCGAAAAAATTATATGCACTTGAAAAATCTGCATATCCATATATGTATAATAAACACTACTTTTCGATGTAATCTCTTTACTTTACAATGCATTTTGTGAGACGTGGGAGGAGCTTTCTTATAACTTTGAAAAAATATCAGCCTCTTATTTGATCCATTGTTTGATGATACTCCGGTTCTCAAAGTAGGTTGAAGACCGTTTTTCACACATAAGCAATTAAGAAAGATGAAAAGATGAAAATTTTAAGGCGCTGGATCAAGGGTGTGAGAGGGTAGGTCGTTAAAATCCAAACCGAATGCATTAAAGAGCCGCTTTGTGGCATTGGCTGTGTGAAGCCTTGCATTGTTATGAAACAAACATACTTTCTACTTTCATACGTTTCTTGTATTTGCCTTTTTATTTGTTCTGTATCGATTTCCAAAACTGTTTAGGGTTTCTCAGTACCATTATTCAAACATTTTAATTCCCTTTCTGAGACAAAATATCAATGAAGATAATCTCTTGACGATCCCAGAAGATAGAGGCCATGATGTTTCGGGCTGATAGGACAGTTTTAAATTTTTTCTGCGTGCTTTACGCTCACGATACCACTTATACACATTAGTACAGTTCAAAGCATCATCTCCATAAACAGGTTTTATTTTGTTAAAAATCTGGAACAGCGCATTTCCCTTTGCGAGAAGAAATCGAATTACTCTCGTCAGTCACAGCTGGTGTGATATTTAATCCAGGTACTCATTTTAACACAACACTATAACAAGAGTATTCAGCCTACTGGAACACAAGTGAGTATTCTATACTCAAGATTTCGATTTTAAACGCAGTGTAGCCAATTTTGACGAAATAATTTCTAGATGAGCGTCAGGAGCTCCGTACTTTTACTTTTTGGAAAACCCTCGTATTTGAAAAAGGAAGAGAAACATTGTCTGAGAAGGAATCATAATATGGTTGAAATGCAACGACGATACTATGATGAATTTTCTTTGCATTTCTCTCTTTTTCACATACGTGATTTCTGTAAAAGCCTTTTCATGACTATCTTTTATTACTTCGTCAAAATAGCATTTTAAATTCTACAGAATGCCCAGGAAAAGTATACATTTCATTTAAATAAACAGATATATACCAAAATTCAATACATTGTCTAAACTTCTTGAACAATGTATCTAGCATATATCAGATATTTTAAAACAGATATATAAGTTAGTCGTATAGAGAGTTTAACATAAGCTTTTTTTTAAAGTGAAGAATAAATAATATTTGTTACATCATTGCGTTACCATTTTTTCATCGATTTTTATCTTATTATGAACTAATAAATATGTTCCCTGAAATTTGACAAAAAATATTTTGACATAAGGCCTATTTTTAGCTAACCTGTGTGTGCTTGCATGGATAGTTGGGGAAAAGAGAGTATGAATTGAAATCTCTATCGAACTAGAGATGATTGACAAAAAAAGTGTGATAGTCTTTATTGAAATAAACTATTAATCTGTGTACCTAGGGTTACCATAAAGTTTAGTTATTACTAAGAAATAATCGAGATATCTGGACAAAATTTATTCTGCATATTAAATGATCCTTATGCACATAATTTAGTAAAATACAGCTATTCATGTTGATTAATTTGATTTCAGGAATTTGTTTGTTAGTTTAGTTTTTATTAACGTCCTACAGGAAGCAACATGAGGGTTATTGGCGACGGACCTCGTAATTTTGAACCTCGGTCAAGTGACGAGGACGACAGCTGAGCTGGTACCTCACTCTCCTAACTTCCACATCACGCCAACAGGAGGACTTTGGACCCCAAAAGATTTAACGTGCATCAGCCCCGGATACACGGCGGGTCTTCAGTACCGCAATCGAACCCGCGACTGAACGAAAAACGCCGGTCACGAATCCGAAGCTTTGACAACTAAGCTACCGCGACCATTTGATTTCAGGAAGGCATAAATTGTAGTTACCCCACAGTATAAAGAAGATAGAGTTCAATCTGATGCGTTCTATAATGAGGCATTGGAAAGATCAAGAAACGTTGGGAGAAATATATAACTCTGGATGGTGATTATTTTGAGAGGTCTCAAGAATAAATTAAAATTAAATTTTTATCTCGATAATTATTTTTGTAAAAATTAAGACTTTATGATATTCTCAGATAATAATTCCAATTTTGCGATGTGTTACAGTTTATTTCAATCTAAAGTTTTCTGAAACTAAACTAATTAACATTAATAGCTGTAATTAACAACATTATGTATATACGAATTATTTAACATGAAAGATAAATTTTATCCAAATATCTCGCTTATTTCTTTGTAAAAAATAAAATTTTATGTACACTCTTCATATATATAGAATGATTCAATATAATTAAAATACTGAGAATATAAACTTAAATATTGATGGTATACTTATGCTTTAAATGAAACTTAGACTACGTTTCATATATAAATAGAAAAATAGTATTAAAAAAGTTCCTAAATAATAACTTTATAACAAACAAAGAAATTATTTAAATTAATATTCAAAATTTGTTTTGAATATTTTATATTAAAGTAAAGAACGTAAGACAAAATGATCTTAAATATGTCAATCGTGCAATTTTTCCTAATGAATGCGCTTGAAAGGGAGAAAAATTCTAAATATATACTCCAAAAAATTAATGCAAAAAATTACACACCCGAAAAGGGACAAACTGTTCGTAATAATTTTAATGCGTTCTGCAGTTTAGACAAGACTTTTTTAACTCTGAAAAAGTGGAGGAAAATAGTTAGGATTGTTAAGTACTTTTTTCCCGTTAAATGACATTCATACATCATGGCCATTTCGTGAGGGCATTTTGCCAGAAAGCAGTCAGAAATAATACCGTGCAATCAACTGCTCGTTTGTATTCGACGGATTTCTAATAATAACGCGTTTCAACTGAGTTAATATACTATCAACTGTAATGGGATGATTGATGTTGGGGATGAAATTGAATATATTTAAGATTATTTATACGTTAAATGAAACTATGCGTGCCATTGACAATAATTCCGATCTTTTGACAAATAGACTATAAAAATATATCTTGCATTTCCTTTTATAGCTTTAATATTTATGATGCTCTAGAACAAATTTCTAAAACAATTTTTGCTTGTGACCTCTTTTACCCTAGGCAGTACTTTAGTGACTCTGAGAAAAGAAATAATGATCGCGGTAGCCTATCTGTAAGGATCATGAACTTGCGGCCCGGCTTTGTTTTCGTAGAGTCGTAGGTGCCTCTTAAGAACTGGGGGATGATGCACATTAAATGTGGTCGAGGTTCCAAGTCTCCTTCAGACGTGGCGTGGAAGTTGGGAGAAGTTGTTACCAACTCAGGTGTTGTACTCGTCACTTGACCAAGGTTCAAAATTACGAGGTCCTTCGCCAATATTTTTTGTATTGCTTCTCATTGCGATGTTAATAAACAATCAAATAAATAAGTATACAAGTATAGGGTAGATGAAAGGTTACTTTGAACTTTTAAATGAGAATAACTTTTTTAAAATTAATTTTCTCTGCATTTCTTATGAAAATCTGTAAATAAATATAAATACGCAAATAAAGGTTCCCTTGTTAACATTCAAAGGGCATATGCGTATCATTTCATTTAAGTTGGACTTCTTCTAGGCCTATGATATTGGTTAAGTTTTTTAGTTACACATGGGTCAGTCAAAATTACTGCAAGAACTAAAAACCCCCGCTACTTGCAGTCTAGCCGATCTTAATTGCCTTGAGAAAATAATTGGTGAAGAATTATTAAAAGTGACATAACACCATTCTCGAGAAATTGGAATCAATCCTCATGTCCTCCCGATCTCGTTGCACTAGATTGTTTTTCTCCAGAGGTACTTTAAAGATTTTGTTTTCACCAGTAATCCCAAAATCCAAATACATCAAGAAATTCAAGGTGTGTAGCAAGTTATGAAAAACGTTATGAAAAAATCCTGTATTTGGGGTGTGGATAATGGGGCTCATGTAAGCGATAATGTCTTTCATACCTTGTTCAAAAATGTATTATGCATATTCTCTACGTATCTCAAAAAGTCTCCTCCCTACCTTTCCCGGCAATTGAAACAGTCTTTTTCCCACGGAAACAATCCATTGTTTCTAGTGTTTCTTTGAGGGATTGTTGCTTTGTGTAATATGCGTTGTGATAAATCCAGGTCTCATCGACGGCGACAGCTCGACGCAAAATGACAACATTTCGACGCAGAAGCAATCAAATTTTGATTTCTTCAAAGATAACCAAAGAATCAGTATCATATTTATTTTGATGGAGTTATATAGACGGATACACCAACTTGCACAAGAGATACTATCTGTCATCCGATACAAATACCTTTTGAAACGCTCTCGTATATTTATGACTACCATTAACAATTATAATTAATTTTCTACTATATTACTTAATGTGAGAGAGTGTAGTGAAGGATATCAGAAATTCAGGGAGTGAGTGAGTGAATGTAAAGTTTATTAGCGCAAGAGCCAGATATGGCTATGCTGCTCCAAACAAGATTAAACTGTGGTCTAGACGTGAAGTTGAAAAAAGATAAAAAGTGGTTGACAAGGAGGGTCGAAAATAGAGAAAAATCGCTAGGGTAACATGGGGGCGAGTCACTCGTGTTTACAAAAGACAGTAAACCCCACGGGAAAGAAAAAGATCAGTAAGGTGCCTCGGGGTCATGATGCCCGTCCCTATCATTAGAAGTCAAGTTCCTGAGGTACCCTGACATAATCTCCAGGGGCAGGGTGCCCGGCTATCCCCCCAGACGCTGGGTACCCATTGTAGTCACCTCTTACGATATGCATGAGCTACAGTAGGACTATTCTGTTATTCCCGGTCAATATCAGAAATTCAAGAAGCCATTGCTCTTTGCTTAAAGAAACTTTGATTCTACAAGGGTACCTTTTTCAGATAATAGACGAATTTACTGCTCCGAAGGGCTTTAATTATCTTTCCTCTCTCCAATGAAGTTAGCTGTATTTCGTCCTTGATGTCGTAACACGCGTCCGTGATGTATTCGCGTTTTTTTCTACTTAGAAAAAGAACACGACTATAGTCATTCCCTATCACCTCTTTCTTCTTTTATTGTATTTACAGAGGTAATCTAGATTACAGATATTATTTTTTGTTAGTTAACGACAAAAGTCAAGAGCAATTTGGCGAAATATTGCCCGCGCCAATAAAAACAAATCAATCATCCAGAAATTATGGCCTACAGAAATTGTGATATTACCACTCCCATTTTATTTGCGGAAGAGTTTTATAAGAAGGATTTAATTTATACAGATAAACATTTCCAATGAATTCAGAAAGTTCTGGCCAATATATATAAAAGTTAGTATCTCTATTAAAGTATTTAATACTAAAGTATATGTGAAGGACTTTCTCTATCTTAATATGAAGAACTAATGTTTGTCACCTCAAGAAATTCTAGCTTATAGAAATGTTAATAACACCATTACTATTTTATTAATGGAAAGAGTTTATAAGCAACGTCAGTTACCTAAGCACTTTTATTTACTTAAGAAGTTTTGATCAGAACGAAGGTGTGTTTATTCTTTAAATGTTTCCGGTCAACTATCTTTGATCGGTTCAAATGAAATTAATCACATTTGTTACACCTCGTGCATGATCACGCTTTGCCAACATGAGAGCTTCTACAACAGAGAAATTTAGCTTGTATCTGGTTTTCTACATGACGGATGTCACAACCATCGCTAAAGTAGTAACTGAACGATAATCGCATTTTGTAGCCAATATGTGGAGATGGAAATTCAAAGAGCTCTTTTCCTTTTACCTTCTTTTGCTCCTTGTAATGTAAAAATAAGATTTGGAAAAGAGCTTTCCTCGAAAGCAGACGTATTAGAAAAGTGTAAGAGGAAACGATGTAAAATACGTTTTTACATCAAAAATATAATAAAATTTACTTTTGAATTCAAAAAGTCGTCTAATTGTTTTTTGGATTTTATTATGAACCACTTACAACATTGGTAGTGATGCTTCATGGTATTAGTAATCATTGTGATGTCAGACGCTATTGTGACACTCCGGTTTCAATACTAATTCGTATTTGTTCCATTGCACATTAATTACACACATAAGTTCAATCACTAATTAAACAGTTTAAATTAGTAGAAAGCTAAACCTTTCTCTTAATTTTACGTATACCTTGATAACAATCAAAACTTAACATGTTTATCATGTACGAGAACAGATACCTTCCTACGTTCACAATTAAAGAGTACCTGAAAGTTCTATTTATCTGATCACTATTACAGGTGGGTCTGAATCAGGATCGAATCCGGTTTGAATCTATTCTATCGTATAATATAACTCTCGTTACTACTATTACTCCAATCTTCTTCTAACATTACTATTGTTGATTCTTCTAATCTTCTTTCTACTATCATTTAATCCTTTCAGAGGCACCGTTTGCACAGTGCAAACGTATTTTCGCGCTTTTGTAGAATGCAAACTGTACCCGTTCGTGTTTAAACTGTGAAAATACCTCCCTCTCTGAACCGAGCACTGCTAATTGTTTCAACTGTATTTTTTTTATCTGCATGATCAATATACAACTTTTGCCTGTATATTGTTTTCAAAGTATTTCATAAAAATATTATGCCCTTCAAAGGGTTAAACTCTATTCTATCTTCACTTCACTTCAATTTATGTAGTAATGCTAATTTACATAATTCACAAATCTAGATCAAACAATGCCTTTGAAAAGTCTTTATGGAGAACTGAAGGGAAATAGGTTTTAGTGGATCTCGTTACAACACGATAAACACTAAGATCATTTAACCCAAAGTCTTTTTTGTAGTGTATATGTTTGGTGTCAGCTTTCTTGATCGAATTTACAAAATTCTTCCTATTCATTTTTTTCAAACCATTTAAATTTCTTCGGAATTTGTTTCTCCTGGATTTGTTTCAAACCTCACAAGTCATCATTATATTAAAGAGAAGCTCCGTTATAAACTCCATTACAAATCCATTGAAAACAATATTCTGACTCTCAAGACGGTATGTTCAATAAGAAATTGACCAATTATTATAAACTGCCTGTTTTTCAAATAACGTTCTTCATTTATATTCAATCTATATCACATGGCAATTGGCAAAAAAATACTTCAAAAACATGGCTTTGCTGAATGGATAGATAGGGATGGGAAAAAACCCGGTAAAACGTCAAGACCAGTTTATCGAAATAAAATTTAGTTCGTATTTTTATGAAATACTTCACTATTTCATTGTCTTTTCACAAAGGATATATCTATATATTTCTTCCATTCTTTTTTATCCGCTCATCCCCTCCCCTTTCCTTTTTACTGCTGACCGTTTTATTTTCGACTCCAAGAAATCCAATTGTGAAAAACTCTCTGGGTAACAAATCAAATCTGGCCCATCGATCCAAATTTATGGACACTACAAAAAACCCTCTATTCTTCAGGGACGGGATTCGTGATCCTGAGATTCCTTCTTTTTACGGCGGCTCCCTCTAAAGGTTTTATGAAACTCGTGCTCTTCCATGATTGCATTAGAGACCATCTCGGGGCGTAAAATAATAATAAACTGTTGCGTCTGCAGAAGGTTCCTGCTCTTGAAAAGGTCATCTTTTTGTTTTGCAATTTGCAAAAAAAGTGGAGGAAATTAGAATGAATTGCTTACATCTGGCCCATAAAACTAAACTCCAGACGCAAAAATTGCTTTTCTTTCTTCATATATAGAGAAAAAGTTTCTTTCGTTAAACGTTGAAGAAGTATTTTACTGATACTTTTTTTTATGTTGCAGACCACTGACCTCTAATTATTGTCTCGATATCTTACTAAGAATAACAGATATGTAAGAATTCAAAATGATGATAGACATAAAAGATAAAATGCTATCTTAGTTCTTTTTTTGTAATGGCTTAAACATTTTACTACCAACAATTCTTCAGATTAAACTTATTAAGTTTGTGATTTTTTAGCGTGTTCAGTCGTGTATTTCCCCCAACTAACCTTGAAAGCACTTTTATGACGTCATTTGATTTGAGAACCCTGTCATATCAATAAACCGTGACTTAAGTAAATTAGCATTATTATATAATGAAGTGCAGTGAATAGTTGGAAGTTCGGATAGCGAGGATCTTACGCTGTGAGGTGTATGTAGTTTAGATAAAAGTCTTGTTAACTGGATATTGGCGTCAGTAGACTAAAGGATCATCGTTTAGAGAAGATTGTAATTGCACCTAATATATACCGATTCTTGACTCGGATCACATTTTAAATTTAATGAGATAATTAAAAATTTCACTTAATCATTTAATTGAAGACTCGAAAAAGTTTCCCCTTCACATTCGTAGTCATATTTGATTTCTTAATCATTCTAAGAATAAAGTAAATAAATATAGTTAATTTAATTCATAGCCGATTATTTACAATAAACTTAGAAAAATTCAAAAATAAATTGCTCTTTACAAAGTATTGCGATGAAACAATTTAGCCACTAAAAGTGCTATTTTTTTTTTTTTTTTGCAAAATAATTATTTAATTATTCAATTAAATATTAGAATGAAAGCAAACCATGTCTCACGTAATTTAACCTTTATTTATTAACTCATTCCCTCTCAAACTCTCTCGTTCATTTACTAACTCACTCATTCACCCATTAATCTACTCGTTCATTCCTTCACAAACATATTCACTTATTCACTCATTCATTCATTGACTAACTAATTCACTCATTGACTAATTTATTCACTCATTCAGTCATTCATTGTGTAACTCACTCACTCACTCAACCAATCGATCCTTCACTATTTGATTTATTTATATTGACCAAAAAATATGTACAGAAAATGCTTTTTTTTTTAAAGTGCACGGGGACCATTCTGTCATTCATTAATAGAATACAACAGTCGTTGATCAATGGGTGACTAATATGAGTTTGATAGTCTTAACTGACTCTTACTTGCCTGAACATTCATTGTGATTCAATGGCTCAAATCCTGAATGGTAGCGAAAACGGGGTGCCACAATTTTATTTGATGCCTTTTGTGCAAAATCGGTGTTCTTTTCAGTTTCAAATATATCTTTGAAATTAGTTTAATTTTAAAATTTATGATTCTTCTCATTAGCCAGTAAAAAAACAATTGTTTTAGTCGACGTTAAAATGGTCACTTAAAAAAAGTATTTTCTGAAGACCTTTTCAACTCATCTTTTGCTAAGCTCTTTTATTTGAAATGAGAGCTTCTCCATAAAAGAACCACGACTTATGTAAATTAGAATTACCAAATAAGAAGTTTAGTGATTAATAAATGATTAGTCAAAGAAATTGGAGGCATTAGAATGATTAGTGATTAGAGGAGTTCAGAGGAAGTAGAGAGGTTTAGTACACAATATAACAGCAAGAAGATTGAAGTCACCTTCTTAATTATATTTCTGATTCTGATTCAGTTCCCGGATTTTAATTGAACTCGAACCTTATTTCCAAAAATATATTAGAAATCCAATCCAGCGTTTTGTATACTGCTGTTTGTAGAAAATGCAACACCATGAAAGAATCATCAGAATCAAATGAAATTTAATGCAGAAACGACTTGTACTGATACAAATAAATGATGAAATTTTCAAAACAAAAGAAACAAATTAAGCGTCCGAAATCAGTATTTGGTGCAGCCACCATGCGCTGCAATAAGTGCTGCTATACGACGTGGCATGGAGTCAAACAGATGTTGAATATCTGCTTGAGGAAGAGAATTCCATATCGCTTGTATGCGCAACCAAAGTTCGTCTTTGGAAACTGCAGGACGCGGATCACGAGCGAGACGCCGACAACCATATCCCACACGTGCTCAATAGGCGACATATCCGGTGAATAAGCAGGCCAAGGAAGAAGTTGCATGCGTTGTGCTGAACAGAAGTCTCGAACAGTCCGCGCAACATGTGGGCGTGCATTATCCTTCTGAAAGATAGCTCCAGGGATGCCTTGAAGGAAAGGAACGACTTCGGGCTGTAGCACTTCACGGACGTACCTGTTGCTATTGAGATTACCCTCAATTCGTATCAAATTGGATCGTCCATGATACGAAATCGCACCCCAGACAATAACTCCGGGTGTTCGACCACTATGTCGTTCAATAATACACTCAGGAAGGCAGCGTTGACCGGCATAACGTCTAACACGAACACGGCCATCATGGGTCCACAAATTGAAGCGTGATTCATCTGAAAAGACAACTTGGTGCCAATCAGCTCGCCTGTCTCTGTGCTCAAGAGCCCACTGCCGACGCAGCCGTCGATGATTCGCCGTGAGGGGAATCCTGTATAAAGGCACCCTTGCACGCAATCCACGGCGCAGCAGACGACGACGAATTGACGAAGCCGACAATTGTACACCTGTAGCAGTAGACCAACGTGCTGCCAGCTGCCTGGAGGAAGCTGTGCGATCATTCACCGCCATGCGGAGCAGGTGTCGATCATCGCGCTCTGACGTCACCTTCTGTCGTCCAGTGCCTGTTTTTCGAGTTGTTCGGTGCTCGTCGGTCCACTGCTTCCAAACTCGCATCACTGTGGAACTGTTCCGCTGCATACGAGCTGCTATTGCGCGATAGGAAAATCCTCCTTCTCGAAGGCCGATTATCCTCCCTCGTTCAAACTCCGTAAGTTGCTTGAATTTCTTATTCTTCCGTCGTGGAGGCATACTCAGGTCTCACTAAACGTTTGCCACTAACAAATAATCATAGACTTTTTTCAACGTCCCGCTACAGCACTTTATTTATACGCTTTCAGCATCAATTCAGAGGGCGCTGCGCGCGCCGCGCACGCGCGATGGCTCTGAAACTTTATTGATTTGCATAATATCCTATAATTGACATTTGCTGCGAATTTCATTTGATTCTGATGATTCCTTCATGGTGTTGTATTTTCTACAAACAGCAGTTTAGCTATTAACACGTTAAACCTCGTACTGATTGCGTAAATCTTCCCCGTGGAACCAATTTCTCCCACAGGATTTTCGATAAAATGTTTTTTTATGACTATACTCTTACTGTTTTATGCATATTTGTTTTACTTTATATCTGTTTTTTTTTAAAATTTTTTTTTCGTGTCTACTGGAAGGGGAGAAGGTCATAAGTAACAAAAAATATTTACGTCGTCTTTATGAAGATATGTTGTACCCTGGGATCGAATAATAAGCTGGCACATGCAAAAAAAAAAAAAAAAAACTATATTGAATGTGCCTAGAGATGAAATTTGTTTAATTGTTTGAATATTTATTAAATTTGCACTCAGAAGAAACACGAAGACCATTAGCGACGGACCTCGTAATTTTGAGCCTCGGCCTAGCGACAAGGATGAAACCGAAGCTGGAACGTCCCTCTCCACACCAACAGGAGGACTTTGGACCTCCATAAGGTCCAATTTTGGGCATCAAACTCGCTACACGACGTGTCTTTAATGGAATCCATGCCCAAACTCACGACTCGACGAATAGAACACCGTTCACAATTTCGTGACTATGAACACTGAGCTACCGAGGTCACTCACGCTTGAGGACATGGCACAAAAAACAGATGCAAAATGTCACACAGTCCGAATGAAGATATCAAACATGACTAACGGTGGGAAAATGGTGTGCAACATGTTTAGGTAAGATTTTAAGATTTTTAGCTTTAAGATGTTCAGATTTTTAATTTTCAATTTTAATCCTAGGTTAGACGCGATTAAGTTTCAATGTACAACGTTTTCCCGCCCCATAGGGGGATGTATCCTACGGGAGAGGTCTGTGATTCGAACCTTTGATTTGTCGGTCCAGAGAAAACTCGTCGGTCTTATTTTGCAATGTTCGGAACAACTGGCCCCAAAAGGATTGCCCTTCGAGATAATTATTATAATGTTTTAAGTTCTGTCGTCGTTGTTGAAGAGAGTTAAAAGTAAATATTCCACATTAATAATACAGTTTTAGTTTTGTTAGTTCTGGTTATAATTCTGAATAGAGATGGAATTGATCTTTTTTTGAGTGATTATGTCTCATAATATTGCTAACGACAAGAGTGCGTTACAACTCTTTCACCTTTCAACAAAACACTTACCTGTGACTCGGCTAATACAGAGCTCCTCTCAGGACAACCTCCTTGAAAGCCATGTTTCCACGTGGCCAGGACAACCGGCTTCATGGTGTCATAATCATGGTCAGGACAAGTCGCAGTCTTGGAGTCTTCCTCCTGCGACTTCTGTTTTCTGTCCTGAAGCTGAAGAGTGACTTTGTCCACCACCACTATTTCATTCCAGGGTACCATCACCGTGACAGACTGTGGTAAGAAGGGCTCGCGCTGGAAGTGTAGCTTGACAGCACCACCTCCGTTAACCAGAAGGTCAAACCTTATTAAAAAAAGTGCGTAATTAGTAGGAGGAATAGCCTAGTTTAAATAGCAAAAATTTTACTTTTATACAAAAAAAAAAAAAAAAAAAAAAAAAAAACATATAATGGTGGTTTAGTAGCGTCTTACATTTAACAATTCGGGGTATTTTATATGATGTAGTTTGTATTGTAAATCTGTACCATCAAATAAAGCTGAATTTCTCTGGATAAAATTAGAATTATTGAAGTGTAATATATAGGCTTCATTAACTAAATTTATAAGCAACGCAGAACTTAGTATGAAGCTAGATCATGGTAGAGAAGGCAGCTAAGCTACAAACTAAGGAGTGAGAGAGTGAAAGAAGTTTATATAGCACAACAGCCAAATTTGGTTGTGCTGCGCAAAGCAATGAGTTTCTGTGATACAGACATTTGAAATTTTTTTTAAAAAAATATAATTGGTTGACAAGATGAAGGGTCGAAAATGAAAACGAACGCCTGGATATCCCGGAGACGAATCACTCGTGTTTACCAAAGAAAGTAAACACCATGAGAAAAAAAAATCGCCGCAGTATCCCGGGGTCATGGTACCCGCATTTATTTAACCCTTTCGCTTCCGAATGGAGAAAAAAGAAGTGCTTCTCTGGGCCCGCGGCTTCTTATCGCGGAGTGTCATGCTGTGCCCAGACGATTTTAGATATTTAGCTTAATTAGCGAAAAAAATTCTTCTAAAATCGGCTATTCATTAAAATATTTTGGTATTTACATATATTATTTAAAATGCATTAAACTTAATATATACGAGAGAATAAAAAGTTTTAATCGAAAATTGTACCTTTTTTACATAAAATAATTACAAAAAGAATCATATCTTTTAAGAAAATATAAAATATATTTACATTTGTTACATAAATTTCATGGTGTAATGATGTACCATTACAAGGAACATATAGATATAAAAAATAAATCTTATTTTGCTGTATGGATATTCATAAAAAAAATTCAATGCATAGTCCAACGTTGCGTGAAGAATCATATGTCTTACACACATATTTTGACGCTTCACGCTAAATTTTGAGCAAAGGGCACATCTAATTCGTCCTTTTTTTTCTTTTTTTTTTTTTTTTTTTTTTTTTTTACTTTATTGTCTATGTACAGATTTGGATTATTTTCCCTAACATCACAGTCAGATTCATTAATTAGTTCGAAAATCTCAGTATCAGATAAATACTTTCTTTTCGTCATGACTGTCGCAAAAAATAAAAAACGACCGAATGAAACGAACAACTGAGAGCATCTGCTACCATAATCCCTAACCCCCGTAAAGAGCCATAAATTATCTTTCGAACTTCTAAGAAGTAAGCAAGAAAGAAGACAGCAAACCGAAAGCAAGCGCACTCTTTAAATCATGTCATTACATTCAAAGAGCCGCGCCGCAACACGTGCTTTTAACAATTACCCCTCTCCTGGAGCCAGAAGTGAAATCCAAGCCCATATCACCACGGTCAACACTCCATATAACCTATCTATATAGATTTCGTGGTATTGTAGCGTCATATAGTAATAGTAAGAAAATCAAATAAAACGTTCTCATCAAGCGTATCTCTATTTATACGTTGGTCTGTAGAAGACACTCACGGTGAATATCAAATGTGATACGCTGGGCACAGGAGAGCAAAGGTGAGCGTATCAAATGTGATACGCTGAGAGCGAACGGGTTAAAGAAGGTAAGCTCCTGTGGGCTATAACTGAAGGAATATTGAATGCATTGACAAGTATAAGAAGTTATCAGATCATAGTTAGGAATGATCAGCTTAGGATCATTTTTAAATTTTAAAATAATAAGAAAGAAAAAATATTTTTAGTTTATATTATGGTTACTGAGAAGTAATAATATGATGATTTATATGAAAAGTTGAATTATACATTCATACATAAAATTCTCAATTATACTTTTTCAGAAACACAATTCCGTTTTAAAACAAAGAAATTTCTTTTATAGAAATAATTTTAGTTTTTTAAAAAGACTATTAGCCACCAAAGATTGATTGGTTTCATAAACGTCGTATTGAAGGCAACACGAGGGCTGTTGGCGACGGACCTTGTAATTTTGAACCTCGGCCAAGTGACGAGAACGACACCTGGTCTGGGACCTACCTCTCCATTTATCCACACCACGCCAATGGGAGGACTTTGAACCTCGACAGATTTAACATGCATCAACCCTAGCTACACGGTGGGTCTTGATTTGCACCAAGGCTTGAGACCACGGCTAGACGAAAACCGCCGGCCGTGAGTCCGTGACCAAGACCATTCTGATACTGCGACCACAGCCACCAAAGAGTTTACTGTTTTAATGAACGATAAAATGGTAACCAAGCACTTCAAATTTTTTTATAATATTTGATGCCCGACTTTCACTAGTGATAAATTTAATTTTCAAAAAAATGGGTCAAAAACTTTTCATCGTAAAAGTTTTTGCGTGTATGTTTGATGTTTGCTTTCACCAATAATGAGTTTGATTTTCTAATATACATCAAAATTAATTTCTCCTAATTTTGTTTAGGGGATTGATAAAATAATTTATATAAAAATTAATACTTTTTGCGACAACAGTAATTACATTCAGCTTAAAATATATTAAGTTTTATAATTTATTGTTTGCTTTAAATTTAATATCTGAAAAGAATATTATTGGCCACTTCAATATTTTATCGTTTGCTTTAATTCTAGTATTTAATTGAGCAGTTTAATAATTATTTTTAAAAAAAATTAGCATCTTGGGTGGTGAAATCTGATCTTCACAACGAATTGTATAGAACAATTGCTGTTTTTTCATTTCTGTTTCACCCCAAATCTTAGCACATAATATAAAGAATTAATTAAAGTTATTCATTTATATTGCTTCTGCAATTTTTTGCTTGGTTTTACTCTCATGAAATGTTAGAAAAATACTTTTTCTTCTTTCAAAAATGTCAAATATTAAGTAAAAATTTCTAGAACGTGTATGAAAAAAGTACAAATATGATTTTACTTAAAAATAAAACGACTTTTTGAATTTTTGCATGCCACGTATCATAATTGACCAGACAAACTACGTTAAGTGTTATTAGTTTGAAATAAAGAAAATCTCATTAATAATTCTGGTCCCTCCTAAAATAATTTTTTGAAAGCATTAATTAATGACTTTTAGATAATTTTAATTTCACTACTAATTTAAAACCTGATGTTTATTAATATTATCCCCTGCAATTTTATAAGAGATGCCAGATGTTTCAAAAACTGATAAAAATATAAAATTAAACCAAAATGTTATAATATATATATTTTTTTATTCTTTTAGAAAATACAGCGTTAAATGATTTCCAATATCATCTTTCTTTTGTCGAAAAAAAAATTTACTACGCAATTTCTTAAAGTGCTTTTTAGTTGCTGCCAATCGAAATAAATTTACATATATGAATACTCTGTACCTCATAATCTCATTTAAAAGTACCAGGCACAAATGCTCCAAAATATCGGAAATGTCATTAAGGTAAAAAAGATTGAAATAAGTTTGGTTACACCTTTTCTCCTTTTTCAGAATTCAAACTGAAAGGACAAAACAAGTGGAGTTCACAATTTGGTCCTATATTTTATATAAGAAAGGAAACTAAATTGTAAGTATTGATGTATTAAAAATTTATATATACATATCAAGAAGAATATCCATTTCTGTGTGTAATTTATATAAATATACAGTTTTATTCCGATCTTTGATGAAGTCTTATATACTTGACCTTCAAAATAAGAGAAAAATCACTATCTACCCAAGATTTCAAAAAGCCAACCCACACACATGGTGTTAAGAAAACTTAATTTGTATAGGACGTGTATAAGCAATGGCACGGAGTATATAATAGAAATTTATTCATATATAAAAATGGTAAACATAAACCTCTAACAAGAATAGTTAATAATATGATTACATTTTAATGCGATATATATATATATACAGAGAGAGAGAGAGAAATACACCCGTCCCTCGATTTACACGGTGCTCGATATACACGTTTTCGATTTACACGGTGCTCGATATACACGTTTTCGATTTACACGGTTTTTTAAATTCAAATAAAAAAAAATTGTCAAACTGTCTAATTCCGCATAATTTTAATTCATTGATTTGGTAACACCACATGTGCATGTATATGCGTCAAGATTACCTTTATAATAATATATCGAGCGATGAAAGTGAAATTATACAAACCCGTAAAAGAAGAAGACCTGTCGTTGAAAGTGATAGTGATAGCAGTGTAGATGAAAACACTTTGAATTTATAATAACTATCTCAATTTTGTTTGAATTTTGTTTTTTATTTTATTTTATATTGAATAAATGATTGAAAACACTTTGAATTTATAATATATATTGAATAAATGGTTTAAAACGCATGGTTATAGCTGTTTTCGATTTACACGGTTTTTCATACAAAAATTTTAATTTTCGCTTTACACGGTTTTCTCAGGAACCAATTAACCGTGTAAATCGAGGGACAGGTGTACACACAAATACACATACTTGAAGATTGCCTTCCGCTTAGAAATGATGACATGACATTTGAATTAATTGAATTTAATTATTTTGTACTTATTAGTGAATATTATACCACTTTTAAATTTATTCATAAAAAGGGGATATTCACCTCGAAAGCAGAATTGTGCAAAAAGAAAAAAAAAATAATAGAAATGCGTTTGTCCCCATTTCTTTCGTCGACCGACCAAGTGTGGCTATCCGCTCGCCTTCCCTTCTTGTATATTATCTCCCACGCACTTTTTGGGGAAAGAAAACCATATCACCACCGCTGCTTCCGTTGAGGCCCTGACTAATAGTTCGTCAGTCACCGGATAGGTGAAAGAGGAAACAACTTTGTGGTCGCGTTTTTTCGACGGTTCTCTAAAGCTGGTGATATTTCGGGGATGGAAGGGAGAGCAATCTCGTATAAAAGAGAAGAATATTAATTTGTTTCTTTGATAAGTGTATTGGATGTTTGTAACACTGTCGGAAAGGAATGTTATGAACATCAAATATGCCCTTCCATTTCAAACGATTACATTTTCGCTTCCTACTTGAAATGCCGTGTTTTTCGTACGGCCAATTAATCACGATTTTCTCAAGAGTCGGTTCTGGATAACGTGCTTGCTTATGCTTTGGACTGACAAAAAATATTGTATACCCCTAAGCTTTGTATAAAGTGGGATAAAAATATTTGTCTGCCTTTCTAAATAAAATATATAGTTTTATTTGATGTTGGTAAGATTTTGCACAATTCACCTTGGACCAAAATAAGAGGAAATTTTGTTTTTTGAAACACTATCCTTATCCTTTTAAATGAACTTCTTCACTTAGTGTCACCCCAGAGCAACGTGGGGTATTTGATGGCAAAGTAGCAAAAACTCTTGTTTATGGTTAGAAATTAAGTGTGTATGACATTTATAGTTAACGCGCCAAATGTGCATAAAGATAAATCCATATTCGACTCTATACTTATCAGAAAAATAAAATATGTGTCTATAATCAATATAAGAAGATTGAAACACTTTTATTTTAATCTCTTCAGCATTCAAGATAAAGAAATTTCTTTTTGTGCATTTTAATTTTCTTAACATATTTTTTTGAGAATTCAAATGGGAGAGATTAAAAATCATGGCCAATGATTATTTTTTCAGACCAGATAATTAAGAGAGTATAATACAGTTCACATTTATGTATTCCATTTGTTATACTATTTTGCAAATGAAAGACATTTAAAAATTTAAAATACCCGAATTTCTTTCATAGGATCTGCACTATATTATAACATATACTAGCAATATTTATAAAATGTCTATAAAAATAATGAAAATAACGAATATCATCCAAACATAGAATCTTTGAAATCATTAGAGATTTAATTTTTCTTATTTAATTCAGGTTTATACATTTCATGTGTGGTTGAATGACTTTAAAGGCTTATGTTTGAAAACGGATAGTTAAAAGAACATATATTCGAATTTTGAGGTTGAAAAATTACACCTTATAATTAATATATAGCTTTCGGACTACTATTTGTTTTGGCAGAAAATCTGACTCTAATATACATGAATTAATAGATCCAGGAAAAACAAATTGAAGAGAAATATTATCTGATACATCATTCTCCAAAGACAACTTGTGCACTTAAACTACTAAGAGTATATGGGATGCAAACCTTATTATATCCATCTTAGAATCGGAATGCGTGCCTTATGAAATAGTATGTACGAAGTATAAGGTTCAATGCAGTGTATTTCATAGTGGCTGGAATTCCTTTTATTTACAAGACGACGTTTTTAGTAATAGAAAGGTGCATAATTGTTTAACACAATCATTAAAAGCTTTAACTTTTATTTTCATACGATTGTTTTTTTAGTATCAGCCATATATATATATATGTCTATGTGAATCAAAGCAGTGGGAACTGATTACAGAGACGCTTCATTATGAATTATTACTCATTCCAATTGCCTTATGTTGAGCATATGCGGTACCTCGCCCGAGATCCATCCGTTGAAATCATTATCTCAAAAATCTTTTAGCGATCCATGGGATAGGAGGAATCAAATCGAGAAGATCATGAGATAGAATGGGCGATGACTCCTGGAGTTTCGCGAGTGGGAAGGAAATCAACGATGCATTTCCAATCTAAATTGCGAGCTCCCATTATGTTCGTCAAAAAACCGACAGGAGATAGTTCACCATGAGAAGTTAGGAAGATTTAGCACGCAAAAATATACGAACCTTTAGATTTCATCATTATATTTGAAGGTATGCAGCTTGTAATTTCTTTGAGTCCACATTCTAGTAGAACAATGTTTGATCAAGAAATGAATCTACGTCTTGTAGGGTCAAACGCTATTCTTTTAGTAAATAAAATTCTGTAGGCAATAATTTAGTCTCAACACTTCCACATCACTAGTTTCCTTCATACTTTGAGAATAGAAACTTGCATAATCTCCCAATGAATTAATATATTTGATGTAATTGGAAGTGAGTGTTTAATAATGTACACTACAATATACGTTTGGTTTGTTAGTTTTTTTTTATGGAATTGATACTTTTTGAAATACGTAGAATCAAGCACACAGACTTTAACTGAAACAGAAACTGAGATGCGGATGGACGCTAACAAAAGGCTTTATAAGGGAATCTCATACGATTTAGATGCACGTTTGTTGGGTATTTTTTCACTGAATCATTCGGTAGAAAAAAATGTTGATTGTCTGTGGTTGTATCTGTTCCAATTTTAAATTTTGTCAAAAGTGGGTAATAGAAAAAAATATCCGAGAAACTAAGACTAGGCAAAATATTCCTCATTTAGAAACTTCCATAATACAGCATGAATCACAAACATTTGTATTCAAGGTAATGAAGTTTCATTTGTCTCTATTTCCACCCTAACTGATCAGATAATTACTAAAATAATCTTTAGTGTCTTCAACCATAGTCTAAGAAATCTGTAATTACTACAGCAGGTTCAGCAATTAGTGCTTCAAAGTGTATCTTATACTTTGTGTATTGTTACGCTCGAGTTAGAACTTAGCTGTCTTCCCTGAAGAACAACTTTGGTTGAAAAGACAGTTTTACAGAAAAAAATGAAACTAAATCAGGAATTAAAAGTCTAGATAGGTAAAGATGATCTTGACGACAAATTTTATCACCGAGTATCATCAAAGAAGTACTTCCTGGAACATGAAGGCTGTATAAAAGATCCACTGATGTACCATTACTGTGTGAAGAGATTGTTAGTGTTTCCAGATGGTATGCATACATTAACAACACTTTTAATAATAAAAATGATGCGATATTGTGATTTAAATTGCTGTGTTCAATGATTGTGAGAACTTTGAATTGGTGCTATCATATATTATTTTTATGTGTAAACTGATTCCTGTTAAAGTAAACGTGGTGTATTTGCTAGAGATTGTTTGAATAAATTTGAATTTTCTCAGAAAGAGCCCGCATTTCAATTTCGTGAACTATTCTTGAATTTGAAAAATGATCAAACAAATAAAAAATTATTTTACCCATGTTTTTTCAATATACACTCCTGTTACACTTGCTTCCAAGCGACATATAACTACATATCCATCAACAGATATTCTTTGAAAGCTACAAATATGTAGATTTTAAAAATTTATCTAGATGAATTGCAAAACTTTATACAGGTATTCTACGTTTATTTCCATCTATGCTCAGTTGTGTAATAACAATTACCGTATCTGAGATGATTGTACAATATATTCGTCACTGCTAACTCAAAAGTACTTAAAATTATAATAATTTATATCTTAAAAAATAATAGTGCGCGAACACAGCTTAGTATATTTAAAAAAAAAAAATTCCAGTCAATTATTAAATGCTGTAAACATATCTAAAGTTTATTTTTCTTTAATCTGAAAGTCCCTATATGTTATTAAAATCAGTTTGAAAGAAAAATAAAGGTTCATTGTAATATTTTATTTATATCAGTCACAATTATAATTGCTCTTCAATTTTCGGATAAATAAACCACAAAATAAAATGATCTTCTTATAACAATCAAACTAATTATAAGCAGTCTTAAGAAACAAAACAAAAATTTGATATTCATATTATTCACAGAAAATAAACCAAAATAGATAAACAGTAAATCATGCTATAAACAAGTGAAACTTCTCCACTGTAAGGAAACTAGAAACATATTCAAAATTTCATAAACTCGGGTTAGCAAATAATGCAGTACTCAATTGAAATACTTCAAACTTTAATAAATACTCTAACTTCTAGAAAATTTCCGAAAAGAGTTTTAAAAAAAATAAACATTTTCCCCCTCAAAACTTTCCTACTTTATTGACTGTTCCTCCTCTCTCTGATATGTGGCATTCTTAACAAGCAGCCAGCAAGCATGTTACATAAAAATCAAACTTAGATTGACGGGAGAAAATAAAATTCATAAATATATATTATCGTTTGCGACCACGAGTTTGTGTCAGCTTCGATCACCTGTCAGAGATATTTTATTTTTTATTTTCTCCACCCACCCGCCTCTTTCGCGTGCGTAATATTTTTATTCGGAGCGAAGCAATTGAATGCGACCAGACGGTAAAGAGAGTCACTTGAATTTGGGTTGATTGACAGTATCGATGATTTTATGCAAACAAAATTCAACCACTATCTACATTTTGTAATTACTTGATAGTTTGCGTTTAAATATCTTGTCAGACGACTGGAATTGGATGCCAACCTGTTTTGGAAAAGATGTCACGATTTTATTTTCTGGTTAGAATATAATCTAGGAATACAATTTTTCTCCCTCATTGATTTATTCAAATGCTACGCTTAACTGAACTGAAATAATAGAACTGAACAAAAAAGAATTGAAATGTTTATGAAAGTAGTCCTAGAATAATAGTAAATAAAAATGTAAATTTAATACTATATTTTACAATAGATTTGTTATTAGTTTTCGGTAGGTGAACTTTTAAAGGTTGCGCAGTTTTTTGTTTGTTTATAAAAGTTTGTAAACTAAGTTAAATGACAAAAAGACACAAGATTTTTTAAAATTTTGCACGAAGAGCAAAAATTAATTTTCAAGGCGTCCCGTATCTTACATCTAAATTATGTTTCGATTTTTGTTGAGCATGGTTTTGAGAAACTATTTATCAGGCGTTTTCATTTGGTCGTTGGCAATGGTTTGTTTCTTGAAATGATGGATTATTTCTGAAAGATTTGACAAGAAAAAATGGTTCTTCATTAAAGAAAAGAGTTCCGTGACAATCACATAGAGTGTGGTGGAACTGTTAGTTAAATAACACATCAATTTATTTTAAAAGAGTAATTTAAAAATTCATTACAGATCCCATTAATACTTATATCTAAAAATAATCGTAATATTTTGAACAATAGTCTGTTTTAAATTCGCTTAAGAAACTGAACATTTAGTAAGAGATCATTTATTAGAATATGAATGGTATTCAAAACGTGACTACTTACTATTACAATTTTTTTACACATTTTTAGGGACATCTACTAATTCTTAGGTATCACTTTTTTAATAAGATTATTGTTTTCCTCAAAATGGGATATCTGCTAATTTTTGGGTATTACTTATTAATGAGACAATTTCCCCTCAAAACCGGATATTTGCTTATTTTTAGGTATTAGGTTAATTTTTAAGTAATGATTTTATTAATGAAATAAGATTATTTCCCCTTCAAATAGAGGGGGAGGGCATTCAGTATTAATTAGTAATATACAATTTCCCCCACAAAATAGGACATCTACTAGTTTTTAAGTATTAGTTATTAATAAAACAATTGCTTTTCTCAAAACGGGCAACTTCTAACTTTTAGGTATAGTCATTGTTCATGTAACTCTTATATTTATAACTATTTTCTTATTCGTATTCTAAATGTATTAATTATTACTGCCTATAGATGGCGTTGTATGTACCTTTTTGTAAGAATAACGAGATAGTAAGTATGAGTCAGTTTCTATGAGCTTTCACTTCTCTAAAGTGTTCTTTTTAATTTGCGAAAATAGGCACAGCTCGGTCGTAGTTAGCGGCAAATCATTATTATTTTTGTATGAGTTAATTTAGTAAATGTTGTATGTGTTCTTATTCAGTCTTATTAAAATTATATATATGTGTGTGAATAAATAAGAAAATATCATCTAAGGATTATTTCTTGGATTACACACAATAAGGACTGTTTACAGTCATTTATAAGACCATTTTTTCCATCGAAAATGGGACCTTCGTTAATTTTAAGTTATTGGTATGCGTATTTGAAAAAACGCATATTTCATAAAAAATTATATATCTTCTTGAAAAAAAAAATAGGAATGAATATCTTACTGTGAATAAGTTATGTAATCTTACATTTTTCTGAAGAATGAATTTTTGATATTGATTTCAAATCAAACTACTCGAACAATTCATATATATATATATATATATATATATATATATATGACAGGATTTCTTATAATTGACTACGGTAATTAATATATATATCTTTAAGAACTATGGTATGCAAGTGTGTTTTTTCGATATTCAACCACTTATAACTAGATATAAAACACTTCATTAAGGGGCTTTTTTTTTTTTTAAAAAAAAGAGAGATTTCTTCTTTCCGAATTGATGCTTAGGGACAACGGAAGACGTTTCTAAACGGTATCTATGGTGACACTATTAATACACAGAGTTTCACATTTTTGTTTTTCTAAAACCAGGAATTATAAGCAAAACATTTCTATAAACCATATTGTCTTATCATTTAATTATTTTCTTTTAGTTTCTTTAATAATTTAAAAAAAATACCAGAAATATGCGTAAAATGTAATTCAATGCATAGCGACACGTTCGTTATATCCATACGTTGTGGTTAATTGTTTCGTATAGCACCACAGTAAAGAGTAGAGATTCTCACAGCAGGTGTAGCAGGTGTTGTGAGGAAGAGTAGCCAAGGTGGAAGGATGTGTGGAAGTCTACGTCAGCCCCCCCCAAAAACAGAGAACAAGCGTAAGAACAGACTAGCGTAAAACAGAGAGACTAACCGTAAGACTCTGAGAAACGTTTTTTACATTCTATAACTTTCTGTAATATAATTAATTGTATTGCGTTGAGATCCTAATTAAATGTTGTGTATTCCAAGGAATCTACACAAGTTTTTTTCTTGTATATTTAATAGTGTAAAGGGGTATAAAACAAGGTTTTGAGTATTCTCATTGGTTAGATTTTGGCAAATTATTGCTTTTGGTGTTTATTTTAAACAAGCCATAAATTTTTTAACGAAATTGTCACTAATGATTTGTGAATTCTGGAAATACATTATTTACATTTATTTAACTGTAGTACATGTGTGCTTTCGATGAAAGTTATATTGTACATTATAAATCAAAATTTCAAAAATCAATAACACATTAGTATTGAAACTAAACACATTGGGCTATTAAATAACAAGACTGACGCTGTGAAACATTTTATTTTATCATACATATTAACTCAATATCAGCGCAATATACATCCCTCCATATCCCTACACCCACACGAATCTTCCATTGTTCGAAACAGTATGAATTCTTTGTCAGATCCTTTCAGGGCACATGTCGCTTTCAAAGCTTAATGGATTCAAATTCATTTTAATGAAAGATTTCCTCTAGGAAACAGATAGAAGTCAAGGTCAAGATATTGGTGAAATAAGGTGAATGGTCTAACACTAGATGTTAAATTCTACCAGAAACTTAAACATTACCGTGGAATGACTTTCTTCCACATCTGGATCGTTTTATCCTGCCCTTCCGCAGAGTTCAGCAAGAATGTGAAAGTAGTAAAAGTTGATTCATAGTTTGACCTTCAAAGAAGGTGCCTAACCCATGAAAACAGTCAACATTGCTTTGAATTTTGATTTGCTCATTCAAGCTTTTTGGCCTTCGGTTAAGATGGACTCTTCCAGCATGCAGATTGGCGCTCCGTTTCAGGATCATAAGTAAAGTCCCACGATTCGTCACACGTTATCCTTTCCATAAGTTTGAATCATTTTCAATGTACAAAGTGTCAATACAAACATTTTATGAGCTTTCTTGTTCAAATTTAGGTAATTTTAATTATTTTGGCACACAATTTTGCATGTTAAAATTTTATGTAAAATTTTCTGATTCTTTGTCGATTCCTGCAGTCTTAGCAATCACTCTGAATGATGTCGTCCATTTTTGATGAATAAGGGCTAATTGAAGTGAATCATTCTCAATGACTTTCGTCATCTTGAAACGCTTAAACCAATTCTCAAAACATGTGCACGCCCCATGTACTTTATTGATAAACATTCATTCACTTCTTCAATAAATTAGCAAGTTCTCAGTAGCTGTTTTCTAAATTTCATGTACCAGAACATTTCGTTGCTACTTCATCATTTTCTGGCGAAGCATGAAAATTATTCAATGAACAAATGCCATGACTATACGGATTTGTTTATAGAAGAGATCGTACTGAAAGGAAGGCTCAATCAAACAGCCAGCTCGCCGGCTATGTTTGGCCCATGCATACTTAAGTAGCGCCGTCTGTTAATTCATCAGCCACATCTCGTAAAAGTTGTCATATGGAGAAAACGTTTACTTTCTGTTCCACCTCAAAATAGCCAAAAGCTTATAATTTTGTAGCTAAATTAAAAGGGTTTTTGTATGTATCCCCTGTTTCCCAACCCCGTAATGTTTTGTTCTGTACATTTTTGGGCCCTCCCTCTTCTAATCCTCAATCATGATCACAAACTGCCCCTAAGAAGCTGGCGCCCATGTGGTGATGTAATTAATTTTTAACTCTGACCTTTCCTGCAGTAATTGCCTCCACAGTTGACGCCCAATTGCTTTACATTTTTAAATTGAATATTCATCAAATAGATTGGGCCTGTTGCCCTTAGAAATGAGCAACAGAAGCGCAGTGTCAAAGAACTTTGTCTATAAAGTAAAATTTATTTTACAAAAGAAACTGCGTAATACCAAGAGAGGATCAACTCCAAAATTGTCAGATTCGATATTATTTAAGTATGAAGTGATGCTAAATTATAACTTAGACATATGCTAAACTATAACTATCTTATGCAAATATTTTGAAAGCTATTATGATGGATGCCATCTTACCATCTGCTTTGAGTCAAATGGATCCTGCTTTTGATGAAGGATCAATTTTAACTCTAACTCAAATAATGCCTGTTGACCAACGACTTGACTCTCTGATGACGCTGGTTCGGTTGGCAGAACATTTTAAAATTTATTTTGTACGATTTCATCTATGATAAAATGGAGGCCTATTGGTTATAACAGATAGTTTTAAGGTACTAAAATTGTCGAAAAATAAGAAACTACATAAATATTCTAAATTAAATATATAAATGGGATATTGCATTAGTTCCACTAAATTTAGTTTAATTATTTTAGCAAACTGAATTACTTTATATCCTTAGCTATTTCCTTGTTTTGGTAGTTGATTTAATTTAAGAAGTATTATTCTTTTGATTTATTTTCCTATTTCTGTATGCTGATATTTTAAACATAATTTTGATTATAAGATTTTACTTTAATTATTTTGAGTCTATGAGTGCATTGTTTTGTATAATTCAAAGCATAAAATGAACAAAATAATAGTTAGTTTAAAATGTGAGAAATAGCAGTTCTTTCTTTCTTTGCAGAACTGTGAAATTTTTAGTTGTGAGCACTAGCTCAATTGAATCGGTACCAGAACAAATCCAAAGAAACGAAGTGTATCGAAACAAAGAAATTCTTCACTAGTAAGGAGAGTAACTCTTTCACTAACATTTATATGTTAAAAACTAACAAACATTACAAAACACAAATTGAAATAGAACACAATAATAAGGTAAGAAAGCAACAAAAACTTATTTGTAATCACCGAATATAATAGTTGAACCGAAAGGAATTTAAAGTAACACCAGCCTTATAAACACAAATAACTACATTTCTACGATATCTTGTTTTATTCCGAATTTAATCGAATACGCAGAGCTGCTCCAGATTAGTCACTTCATTTCGGTACGAAAATAGAAATGCAAGCTTATATGATTACATTTTAAAGAATCTGATTTAGAATCCATCAACCAAACGTGAGAAAACATTCTTTTGTGTTGTTTGTTTTATAGTTACTTTCTTTCATCTTGAGGAAAGAAAAGGGGCCAAATAAGATAAATATTCATGCTGTTTCATTTCATTTTTCATTGTTTTGTTTTAGTTGTTTATTTTTACATTAACGACGAATGTAAAATATTGATGAACGGCTGATGCACCTTCTAAACTGTAAGACAGGGCGGATTTGATTTGAATGTCAGCTTGCTTTTTGAAGCGGAAATGAATAAATAAGTAAGGTCTACCCGTGATTCTTATGTTTTGGATAAAAGAAGAGAAGAAGAAGCAGAAGAAACAAGAAGGACATGTACAACCTAATCTTTTCTGTAGTGATTCAAAACATAAACAAAGTAGATGGGAGGTGAAAAGAAGAAAACAGATGAAAATAAATTATACAACAGGAAACGTGTGATTAAATTCATGAATAAATATACGCGTATGCACATCGAGAACCAAATGAAATCTTATAAACTTTACATTCAAGATAGAAACAGAAAATTGAAATAAAATAAAACTTAAAATGTAGAAAAGACAGCCTAAATATTAAAAATCCAGTTTTATCTACACAGTTTTAAATTAAATATGATTTATAAATTAGATTTTAAAAGTATTAAACTTACACTGAAAACTAGAAAGTACTTTTGAAAATGTAAGAATATTTAACTATAAGAGTATCAAAGATAAAATTGATTAAAATCTACAAGTTTCTAATCTAAATTTAATTAAATTTTCCAAATGAAAGAAAATAAGATTTATATTGATATAATTTTTATCTCTGAGAAGAAAATAAGAATTTTAATTTCAATACCCGACGAATGCATCAATTTGGATGGTCTTTGAATAATCAGATTTATTAATGAATTTAGATATACATTTTAAAATAATGTAATTAGTTAGAACGCCTACGTATCTTTTCAATAATCAGAATTTGAAATGTACCAGTTTTGAGTTAATTTACAATTATACAGTAAATTAATTTTAACAATGTTCAAAAATCAATAAAGTTATATCTTTTATCAATCAATATTCGTTTCTGTACGTTGTATCTGGTTTGTGCTATGTTTCAGTTGAATTGAAACATTACGACACCAAGTTAGCTTACATGTAGTTAAAATGCAATGAACTAACATATTTCATATCTTGAATACTTTCTTCTGTGGAAACTTCATGCAGACGATATTTTTCGCATTTTAAAGTTTAAAGAAGCTGATTTATTTATATTATACTTTTAAATGATTATTCATACTTGTTCTCATTTATTATTATCCATAAGAAGCGGCTATATTTTGCCTAGTCGACAAAACACACGCGAGTATTTTCAAAATGTTTAACATAAGGTGGTTTTAAGGTTGATTCCTGCTCACCAAAGAAACTTAAAATCAAAATGTGTCATAAAATTTTTATCGTGTGCTTTATGTATATGTTTGATGTTTCAATAATGATAAATCCACTTTCGTGTGTCAAATAAATTTCTCCTAAATTTTTCATCGGATTTCAGAAATAAAATACATAATATAAAACTAATTCTTTGAGGCAGCAGTAATTGCATTTATTATATTCAATTTAATAACTTATCATTTACTTTGCTTAATATCTGACAGAATAATATCCACTTCACCAACGTTGTATAGTTAAAGCTTAATTATAATACATAATTGAATAATTATTATCGTTAGCACTTTGGTGGTTAAATCTGTTCTGTAAAATTTATAAAACAGTTTTATAGTTATGTTGTTTAATTTGGATTGGCTTTGTTAATCAAAACAAATACTTTTTCATTGTTTTTGCTTCTTATTAGCCACCCATGGGACAATTGTTTTAGTCGATCACTTTCGCGTGCTCAGATCACCTTTGTTCCAGGACCCATTTTATTTAAATGTTTGTCAATTTACTGCATTTAGCTTAAATATGTTCAATTTGTTATGGTTCTACTACAGCAGATTCGAGACCATGGTGAATTGACTACAGAGGTCAGAAGGTAACAACTTACCAAGAAGACTAAACACGCTTAACGAACGATAACTATATTTTACTAACAATGACTAAAATCATCCAAATCAAAGAAAATATAAGTAACCCGACTAGCTAACACAAGAAGAAAGCCAGAATGGAGGAGAGAACCAGCAGCCTGAAGGTTGATTCACGCCCTCTCCTCATGAATGTTTTCCAAAGGTAATAGAGATAGCAGAACTAGTCTACTTCATCTTCAAGTATTTCATTTGGCTTGCTCGCCAGAACACACCCTGCTCCTCATATGCGGCAGAATAGGCTAAAGTGGCAAAGCAAATCGCCACAGTACTCACAATCGCGCAGACGATTGAACTCTGGAATCGAACTACAAGTGACGGAAACATACACAAACCGAGTGACGACATCAGAAGGAAAGAACAGAAGGTGTTTCCTTGTTCACAATGTCTGAAAATAGACATTCAGCTTCAAACGTCAATTTTGAAACAATATGTTGCTTGTCATTCATTTCAAATGAGATTTAGGAGTCCCATTCACTACCCAAGCTGACCATTGTAATGTACCACACGTCGAAACCCGATCAAGTCGTAGGAAAACGCACAGAATAAAAATATCCTTGGAGACGAATTGCAGCACACGATATACTGGCTTCAATACACGAACATGGCGCCCAAAGACCGCAGAAACACTGAACACTTCGCATTGGGAAGCGATGGAAAAGAATTATCCTACAAGCCAACGCCGCCCCTAAACCAATTCTGCCAGTTGCCACCATAATGTAACACGTCCATATTCCGGCACACCAAAGGAAAACATCTAGGCAGATGTGGGGCAGAACACAGAGCACTCTTGAGCAGACGATGGAACCAAGTTCCACAGCCCTTGCTGTCACTCAGTGAGGACATGAAGTGGTCTTAGCCGATTGGCACCTAAAACTTGGAAACGGTTGCTCTGAAAGTTAGTTCCTCTATCAGAAGTGATGATTTCCGGAATCCCGAACACGAAACCCTCCGTATAAAAACTACCTGGCAATGGAGCTCCAACGATTTGGGATCGGAAATTCTAGTCCACCTTTGAAAATCTATCAACACATGTTAGAAGATTGACTGAATGTTCCTTACAATATCAATGGATGAGAATCGGGCAGATGGAAAAGGTAGTGACCCATTGCAGAATTAGTATGGTTCTGAATCTAGACCGTTGACATGCTATACAATTTTGCACCAAAGGTATAATATGCATAGATTTCTACACAAACTAGAAGAAACAAAGTTTATGGATTAATCAGAGGCAACAAAACACACGTCAAAATTTTCGAAATGGTTTTGCAGAAGCACGCGTACAGTACCAGTCGAGAAGTCGCAAACAGTGGCTTATCAGATGATGCCAAATGCAAGGTCTAAGATCCGAACTGTCCCAAAATCCATTAAAGATCAGAGTGCTGGTCTTTAGTTAAACACGTAAATTATGAAGGTTGAAAATTGATTTCGAAATTTAGAAAGGAATCATGACAACATACTACTAACAGAAATTAACGTATGTGAGTTGTAAATTAGCTAATGTAAACCCAAATGTCCTGGTCTGATGTGGAGAACTATTGTCCTATTTTTGCCTAAATTTTACAAATGGGACGAACAACATTACATTGCGAACTCAACATATAGTGAAAATGTTTTGTTTGCCAAATACGTTAAAAGCTTATGATCAAAAGTAATAGAGACATCTTTTCATAGTTGAGAGTTTTTGGGAAAACAAATACGGAAAATAATCATCGCTTCCCTTAATTTAATTACATGTAAAGGATATAATATTCACCCTATCAATCATCGCTTCAAGTTAATTATGGAATACATTTACCTTTAAATATATTCAATTTAATAATTTATCGTCAATAAACTCTAATGAAAGTAAGTTTACTATTGTCCATTTTCGATTATTTCACCTTTATTTCATCTATATAAGTATATAGCAGCATATATAGTTATATATAGAGAGAGAGCATATATAGTATATATATATAAATTGAGTAATTTAATAATTATAAAAGAAGCGAATCTTGGGTGGCTAAATCTGTTCTTTTCAAAACTTTGTATAGAACTTTTTTTTTGTTTTGTTCATTATTGTTTTTGTTTCTTAAAAGTTTTTGTGATACTTTATAACAACAACATAAAGTATTCTAAACTTTTTTGCTCGTTGCCATGTTGGAAAAAAAGTTAATGCTTCCGAACGGTGATAAGATGAAACGCATATACCTATTCTAATCGAATATAGTTTAGAAGCGATAGCTATTTCTTTTCTGTAAATCGTCCATCGATGCTTAATTTATTCAACCTTACATTTTTTTCCTGGTTTATTATAAACATAATTATTATCAAACCTTTAAATTTAAGATTACTTTTTAGGAATGGGAACGTATAAATGCCACATTTCTAACATAAGTAGAAAAATAGTTAAAATTAAAAAAAATATATGAGGTAAACACAATAATAATCTATGAGATATTTTTTTTATATATCAATAAAACAAAGAAGTATTTTTTGAAGTTTGTATGACTCAGATTTGTAAATAATATGGTAACCAATTAAAAAAGTTTAATCTTTTAATCTACCTCTCCCTAAATAAAGGGTTATTAAAACTGGTAATGTAAACAATATCTATTTTATTTTACAACATTAAACGGCTTGCGTAAATTGCATCCCTTTACTAAAATTTGAGAAATCAAATTATGTTATCTGAATATATATATAATTTATGGGAATAAATTTTATTTTAGGGACTTAAAATTGTAGTATATATTCTAATTCCAGAGTTGTACAGGTACGAAAATTAGAGTTTTTACTGTTTATATCCGGAATTTATATCGGCATATCGGCAACATAAAATTCTTTTTTGGAATCTTATTAATTATGATTTGAATAGAGTAGTTAGCTTCTGTTTAAGTAATTTCAGAAAAAGGAACTTTACGTATTATGTTGTCGGTATTTGTCTACATGTGCGTTTCTCCTAACCTAATATTGCTCGGATCATTCTATACTATCAAATATGATGGCTTAGACATTTTTTAAAATGCGAGAATATAAATCCTGATAAAAAGATGATATTTGAAAAGGTAGAAGCGGATGACCCTGTTTAAAAAAAGATTGATTCCGTGCAAGCTGAACTTAATAGGTAATAGTACCTTAAAAATGACAAAAACATTGGGAAAAAAATTTCTATCATCTTATTTTAATTAAATGACTTCTCTAATTAGGTTCACAAAATTTCAAAGCTCTATTTACATACTTAGCGAGTTATTTAAAACTTTTTAAACTGTGTACTGAGTTGTTTTCGTTCTCCTTTAAAACTATAAACTGTCTTTTATAAGCATTTTAGTTTTCATGATGGCAATGAACTTATTAGTCCAACAAATTTTTTTTGTAATCGATATGAAATTTCGAAATTTTTCTGGTTTCTTTTTGCATAACGCATTTTATAATTCTGTTCATAAAATATGGATTCGGATAAATAGTAATTTTTTTAAAAAAAAAAATACACAAACTTATAGATGGAAGCTTTTTCGTCGCTTTTTTGTTGTGTTTGAAAGGAAAAAAACTTGTAAAAATATAAATAACACTAATATAATTAAACCTGTACACAGAACTGTGAGAGAGACTTCTAAGAAATTGAGAAAAAAAATAAGCTTAAAATTATTGTAATTTGTAGAAGTAGTAAGAATTTTAAACATCAAAATATTTTGAAAAAAATTAAATTTTAAATTATTTTTTGTCCTGAAATGAAGATTTTTTTTCTTCCTAAAATGTACATCCTACGTCTGCTCATATACAGTGAATACAAATTTTATCTCATAAATATTTCATTAAAAAGTTATTGAATAGATATCTAATTAAAAAAGACAAGCAACTCAGTTTCTTTAAAACATTGAAAATAAATCACTTAGCTATAGTTTCCTATCTAGCAACCACAATATTGCGTTTGATGAAGTCACTGAAACGTTGTCTATGTAAATCAGATAGCGTAGTTTCCTAACAAGCGTTGAATACAAACGGAGCTTATATCGACGAGTAAGCATAGTTTCTTAGGAAAGACTTGATTGGGATGACTTATGACGTCCCTAACCGCAATATTGCGGTCGCAAATAATGGTTCTGCTTTCCTAGGAAACCATAGCTTTAGTAAACCACAGTATCCGGTTGAACCGTCGGTGGAAATTTATTGAGATGGTCTCGGCCTGCAGTTGACTATGGTACATCGGATAAAGTTTGTATATTATTCTTTATAAGTTTATAGAACAACAGCTTTAATGTATTCAAGATCAACTTTCAAATATGCTTTAAAGTTAATAAAACAATACATCTAATGATGATTTTTGTAAGGAGAAAGTTTATTGAATATAGAATTTGTACCACATGCATACACTTAACAATGCGGTTTCTATTGCTCACTACATTTTTAATCTACTGTTTCGTATTGTTAATGTTGGGTTTCGTAAGGAAAAAGACCGTGCCTTTGATCATTGCTCATGAAAGTACGTGCGACTTTATTATCATATACGGAATATAGGATTGGAATGTTTCTGAATGTTTGGATTGGATACGGATCACCATTTCTCGGAAAGTGAAATGTTCTAGTCTGAATTTTTTGTAAGGCATCAGTTTCAAGATTTCACGGTAAATAAGATTGGTTGTGCTCTCAATAACTTTTAGTGGTTAAATTTTAGGAGTTATAATGCTATTTTTCTTATCAAAGTGATTTCTTTAATAATAAGAAATAATGTGGACCGTAATCATGAAGCAGAAAATGTATAGCTATGCTAGAATTTATATTACCACACAATTTATATTCATACTATAACTCGCTGTTTAGTAACAATGGAACCCGACTACCTTCGATTTAAAGGTGTCTGGTTGTAATTTATTTTGACCTTTGATTATTCAAAGATTCGAATAAACTGGTAAATGTTAAGTCTAATCTTTATTGGGAAAATATATATATCTTCTTGATCGAAATGAATACTTCATAATATTTTACTTTTAAGTACTAATTTTAAATACAGATCTTGAGTCATTTTGATCCAAAGAGCTTAAAAGTTTTGAACGGCTTACTAAAATAACAAGTAATGAATATATGTTTTCTATAAGAGTAACACTCCTTTCTTTAGTGTTGATTTCACACACACACACAAACTCCATATCAACCACATAGTTATTCAATTGAGAAACGCCTTAAAATAGACAGACCATTCAAAAATAAATTCAAAAAAATTAAAACTGACTTTGCTAATTTCATTTTAACATATGCTAACGTTTTTGTTTAACCTTTTTCTATTAAGTTCTCAAAAAAGTAGAATTATTCAAAAAGATTATTAATTGCGTTAAGTAAGCGTACTTCGAAGCTCCAGGCACCACAGAAGCAACTACTTTCAAGAAAAAAAAAATAAAACTTTCTTCAAATTTCTAATGTATTTTGATTTTCACAAGCCCAAACAATCAAACGTAAGAAACACTTTACCAATGTTAACAACCCAAATAGCAAAAACAGACCATTCTTCCATGAATGTCAACTATTAAATTAAATATTAAAATAAGAGAAACCGGTATATTATTAAAATGGATGATAATATTCTTCTCGGACTTTAAAATAAAAGTGGAAGATAAAATATTAAATTAAATATATCTTAGCAATGCAAAGGAATCAAGCAAGCTAAATGTAATTATTATAATCATAATGTATTAAAATGCCAAACTTTTGAATCTAACTCTTTGCATCCTTTACTTTACGCCAACGCATTTTTGTTGAAGCCATTTTCTCAAAACAAGAACGTATTAGTACAAATTAATAAAAGTAGAAATTGAAAAGCAAGACAATTTTCAACCAACAACTGACATCTCCGCAAACAATCTTCTGCACTTTTATCAAAAAGAATCCAGGACCTTTATTTGCAAATAACCAACCAATAGCTTTCAGTAACGTAAGATAAAGGGAAAAAAACTCGAACACATACAGCGAATCTCACCTTTAGCA
>BMAW01127520.1:0-24716 GCA_019974015.1 Nephila pilipes | reverse complement strand
ATATATATATATATATATATAATATATGTATGCATATTATATATATATAATTAAAACAGTAAAACACAAAATGATAAATGTAATAAAATTGAGAAATGAAGAAAAATTTAAAAAAAGAAAAAAAAGCTAAGCTAAATTAATGAAAGAATATCAGAAAAAACAAACTAATTTCATAGTAGTTAAAATAGCATACATTAGTTAATATGACTAGAAAACTAAGTGGAAACATGGTAGATAACTTACAACTGGCATTATTCTTATTTAGTCAATGGTTCGAATCCTGATATCACTAAAGACTCATGAAGTAACTTAACCGATGCATGTAAGGGTGTTGAACCTACAATTAGCTCCATTGGTGTGTTGTGGATATCTGGAGTAGATGATGCCAGCTCAAATGTATCATTGTCATTATTTGACTGAATTTCAAATATTCGATGTCCATCACGAATTGCATCCCATTTGCTTCTAAAATGCAGCTTTAAGGAAACAATCAATCATTATATATGCACTATGTTAATGTATGAACCATATTGTAACTGTCCAGTTTTTCTTCCAAGGAAAATTTGAAAATTTTATACCTTCTTTGAAATGGTTTAATTTTAAAATATAAGGTATAATTTTTTTTTTAAGTTTGTGAATAATGGATGAAAATAATTATTCATTGAAATATGCAATGGTATTATTTAAATTTAACCGTTTTAATATTGATTTTTTTTTCTTTTATTTCTAAATAATGACTTTAGCGAAAATTTTCAGAGTTTGAATTATATGATTTGTTGAATGCTTTCTTATTCTATCTATTCTATCATTTTCTTAAATACTTGAAAAATCCGAAAATAAGAGAGGGAAATAAGGATTTCCTTCTTTTTCCCATAACAGTTTCAAAAGTTGAAGTTTATATCATTGTAGAAGTTAATGTTTTTTATTTAATGTGAAAAATTAAAGAATAGGTAAAGATTACAAATTATATCTTTGATCACAAAAATATTAACCATTAACTTTTATTTTTTACATGAAGAATTTGTCTTTGTTAAATTCTCGAACTAAAAATCAAAACAAATACCTCAAACATACAAACAACTATATAAAAAGATTTAAAAAGCAGTTTTCATAAGAATATTTTTTTGTTTTTTGATGGAAAAGCTTGAATAGTAATTTTCGTTGCAGCGTCTGTAAAAATGTGTTTGTTTTCATAGCCTGAGAACAAATTTTGTACAAATAACTAACACATGTTTATTTAACTAATCCTAATAAGTAAATCTTCAAATTTCAAAATAAGAAAAAACTTCTTATAGAATGAAAGTAGAAATGTCTATACCTGCGTTGATATATTGTCGTGAGTTGCTTTAAGGCTTTGCTAACTGAAGGATGGCGAGACTTTTCTCACCGCTTTGATTATCTGCACTTTGTTAATGAGAACGTAATACCCAAAGCACGACACCGAAATCACCCAATAAATTACTTTTTGATAGCAATGCATCCTGAGTAATGAATAGCTAAATTTTCCATTCGTGATTTCGCATATAATTTCCGCCGCCGGCGCATGTTATAAATGCAAATACTGTATGATGATAGTTGGACGGAAGGGTAACCAATTTAAAGCCCCTGCCTTGTTTCCTATGCAACCAAGAACATTTAGAGGCATTATTACGGCTCAGGAAGTATTAATGTCTTGTTTGTAAGAATGCTGAAAGCGAAGTTTAGCGAGGCTTGCGTTATTGTTTGTAAAACGCTGATTAAAATTATTTATATTCTGAATAACTTTGATTATGGCTTACAGTAATTTCTGGAGTTTACTATCATTTTGTACCTCTTGTTTTCTGAAGCATATTTCTGATAGGAGTAATAACATGCAAAATGATTTTATATTTAAATTTCTTACAGATATTATTTTATCATAATTTGTTAAAAATTATTTATCAAATTATAATAAAACAGACATTAGCAAAATTTCAATAATTTCACAAAGATATTAAATTTGTAATTTGTGTCAGAGTTATGAATATATTAGGGAAGAAATTTGAATTTGTGTACTTTTGTTACAAATTATTTCAATATATTATACAGTGTAAAACACTCAAGTCTCTGTAATGATAACTATAAAGATCTGCTATATTTTATTTTAAGGCATTCAGAGGGGGGAAAGAGGAGAAAAATCTTGAAAATAAGAATTAAAAAATATAAATTTTGTTTTCTCGCAAATAAATAAAGTTTAATTGAAAAAAACTCTTTATAAAGAAGCATCGTATTTCTTATTTAATACTGCATGAAAAGCAATTCATGAATTTCAGCAAAACAGTTTAACTTACATCGAAGTTTTACACCATTATTATACAAATATGTTTTACAGTTTCTTCACTCACCAAAAAAATACCAAATCATGTTTTGTTTTTATTTCATTTATTCCAAAAAACAACTTACGTAAAATAACATTTCATACTAAAAATGTAATGTTTGCTCACAAATATTTTCTCGACATTAAGGATAATGTTTATTACTTAATGTTTTACAATAAATAAATCTATAAAAATCTACTTATCTTATTTAAAAAATATGTTTGTAATTCTTAAAAGAGAGCCATGAACATTATTTTATGAGTGTCATTTTGTGTGTCTTAAGGTTGCTGTTTAATTTTAATATTTTAATCTGACAAAAGGATCTACAATAAAATTTTCTAATTTAATAAAATAATTTTCTCTTATGTATTAAAATATGCTTCTCACTAATTTAATTTAAGTTGTAATAATCCTTTTCGACTACCTCCATGATTCTGTTAAAATTAATAGAGATTATTATTTTTTTTCCTTTTTGCAAAAACTGCAAACCCACATCTTCACATACTATTTGAATAACTGAGATTCCATCTCTTAATTTTATAATCTGAGTTAGATTTCAAGTGAACTAAAAGAATATGAGCATTTTGGGTAATATGTAGGAACTACCTCTTGTCTTGTTTTGTTTCAGAATATTAAACAGCAACGCATTATTTAAATCAATTGTATTGCTATTTGATATTTTTTTTAAAAAATGTTCCAATAATGGAGAACTGAATATACTCGTACTTTTTTTTAAATCTCTACAACAATATATGCAATAATTTTAAAAGAGAATTTCTCCCTAAAATTCATAATTTAACTTGATAGAGTAAACTAATTTATTTTAAGGGAAAACTAGTTTAAAAAATACCAGTTGTGGCATAGAACAGAGTTCAGCACTCACAGTCACCTCAGGAATTCGAGTTTCAAGACAATATGTTTAGAGTTGATTCTCTCATGTACGTGTCACCACCAGAAGTTTGCTTTCCCTTTACAACGACGTATTATCGCTCTCCTTTTAACTTGAAGTTTGGAACATCATTACACGATTTTAGGACAGTGGTCTAATGTAATGTTCAATCATGAATTTTGGTTCTACATGAACACTGATTATCATCAGCTATTGTTAGGGCGGGAATATGGAACACATTTCCATTTAAAAATATCACGAAAAATAATCATTTTCGTTCAAGAAAAGTTATGAAATGCGCAGGTCTCATGTTGAATGATGAAACTGATCTCCCATCACCACATCTTTGAGACGGCTTCTGTGACTGCTAAAAGACACAAAGACGTTCTTGAGCCTTATGTTCGAGTGTTTCCAGGTGCTGTTGGTATTTATTTCAGATTTGTGGATGACAACGTGCCTGGTCATCTTAGGAGACTGATCGACGACTTACTTGAAATGGAAAATATCCAACACGTGTTGGGGCTGCTCACTCTTTTGATATCAGGTCTACCAAGCACATGTAGGGTATGCTTGCTAGACAGCATGCAGTCCTTTCGAACCCACCGGATTCCATTCTAAAACTGAAAATAGCACTTCATAACGAGCCCACAACGCATTCACAGTATTATAGCACATATAAGAAATCGTTACGAAGCATATTTGATTTGTTCAGTGGTGACCCCAAACCTTATTAATCTGTAGTAAGACATTAATATTGCATACGTAATTCTGTTAATCTACTTTTCTTCCCAGTTTCCGACCTTTTTTTTCACACCCTTTATCAAGTTTTCAACTAGTCACTCACAATCCTAATTCTTTTTCATGCGAAACGATGGACCAATATATCTTCACATCACAAACGTACAAATGAGGCAAGGAAAGTGTGCCATTTGGTATTCTGAAGGGATCACATCAATCTCGTATGTTAACCAACCAGTCATCTCACACTAACACTCCAGTAGGCTAAAAAAGGAAGGAATGAAGTTTTTTGAATAAATTTCAGAAAAAGTACATTACGTGGTCTGAAGGCAAAATGAGAAAATTTCCGTATTGTGATATTCAATTTCTTATCAGAACGTCTGTAAGATTTGACGCTTCCTGATTTGGTGTTGGTGCAACTTTTGGGATATTTATGAAACATTCCATAATAGCGAGTATGTATCGAGTGCCTTTCTCAATTACAGGAAATGGTCTCAGGTTACATTGCAAGCATTGATATTTAAAATAAACTCTTAGTGTAGTTAAAGATAGATCAAAATTGTTATCAAATCCGGCATCAAATAATTAAATGATCGTTCACAGTTTCCTGTCCTGTTAAATTTTACTTTTGGTTCAGTTTGTGAATTTAGTGGCTCCGCTATGTCTAAGAAATTATTAACAAATCGAATTTAATAGGTACATCGTCCCAGCAAAATACAAAGTTCATGAACCATTTCTTACTTTTAGACATAAATATTATTTAATGATATTTAAATCATTCTTAACTTATAAACTATTAAGACCAATTTCAATTCATATGAGAGAAAGGTGAAAATTTCCTAAATGTTTTAAATGTTTCTTAGTGCTTCCAAATGTTTCTAAAATTTATAATTTTCTTTTTTTAAAATGCCTTACCATACTTTTCATGTAGTTTTTATAACATGTTCATTGCATGTCTTTAAATAAATGACTTAAACATTTTAATTTGAAGTATAGAAGAAATTGTGATTTATGTTACATACATGAATATTGACCTTTGACGAATATTGAAATATATCTTGTCCTTCATTCTTACAACAACCTGCAAGTCGATTTAGAAATGAATTAAAATAAATCCAAAAAATTCTTCTTTTAAACAAATTTTGAAATGTTTGCGCTGCTTAAAATCCCTATATATAGATTAGATCAAATTATTTTTAACAATGTAATATGTACTTATTTTTAAGTAATTGTGGTAAAAAGATTAACATATCAAATAAAAATTAAAAATAAATAAATAAATTCCGTATCAAATAATTAGTTTATTGTAGAAATATATTTCTATCATTTTCGACTAATAAATTATGATAGTTTCTTCTCAATATAAAATTTTAATCACCAACCATTTTTTTTTAAAATCTTACAAAAAAAAGATAAAGTGTTTTAAAATTTATTAAAAGATCCAAACGATATAACTAAAACATTGATATTGAAATAATGAAATATTTTTTCATAAATTTCTTATAAAATATATACGAATCTCAGGAAGAATGTTGTTCGTAACTGAATAGTATGTTAAATCATTGAAATAGCTATCTTTAAGAATATATAAGGAATCTGATTTGGTTATTTTATGTTGAGATTACTCTTTCCTCAGCCCCAAATACTGTGAAAAATTCTTTTGTTTAATAGAGGTACTTTTCAGTAAATGAATACAAATTCTAAAAAAAAAAAAAAAAAAAAAATAACTGCTACTATCCTGCGCAAAAATAAAAGTTCTTAAGATTAAGGTGATAAAATATTCCATCATTAGATTTCTTATAATGGAGTAATAAGCTATATTTATGTTTTAAACAATTTGTTTTCCATTCTTCAAAACATACCAATCATTTGCATTAAGCGTCATTTCATGATACATTATTTTAATATTTTTATATTCAAACAATATGTTTACATTCAAACAATATTTTTAATATTTTATTAATTCAAACTCCCCCTAATCACTAAAGTAAATATTCAAGTAATATTAATCTTTACTTTTTCAAATAATACTGCACATTTTTTTTATATATTTCTCTACTGGTTTACTAGACTTTGTATTGTAATAAAATCCTAAATGTTACATAAATAACAGCGTAAAATGTTATATTTGAAACGTTTACACAATGTAACAGAACATATCATATGAAATAAGTATATGTAGTATTTGGTGAAAGTATTTATTTTTAGATGTTTCGATAAGAATATGGATTAAAACTATTAGCTTAGGGATTAAAATTAAAAAAAAAACAAACAAAAAGAGGATTTCCGGTGAATTAAAACTCATAATTTCAAAAATGTCTTAGAAAAATTATACTTTATAATGTGTAACTATTATTTATGATTTCAAAAATAATTATCTATTTGTTTAAAATACTATATTATCTAGTTCTAGTAAGCATTTAACATGAATGTTTTGAATAATCAATAACAGATATAAAATTTGTAGCTTCTACTTTAATATGGAACTCTTTTACATCCCCCTTCCTTAATGTTTGATTCCAAGTTAACAATGCATATGTAATTATTATAATATACTGAAAATTCCCAACGATGCATTTATAATGCATAATAAGCAGATGTGGAAAACAAATTTTCCCTTTTTATCATTTTAAATAAGAAAATTTAATGATTCTTATAAGTTGTTAACAATCGTCTGATTGGGACAATTTCTTGAAAAATAGTTAAATTTACACATTAATAAGTTATAAAGTAATTTCTTTCCTTTTTAAGCATACTTTAAGCGGTTGATAATTTTATTCTATTATAAAAATCATATATTTCCATCATTTTGAAGTAGTTTATTTGGCAAAAGTGTGCATTAATTCTTGAAGAAGTTTTCATCCTATTTTCTAGAATTGCAAAAAATGCTTACATTCATAATAACTTTCTCGATTGTTTCAGCAGTTTGAGGTAATTACCATAATTGGTAACAGCTCAAACAAAATCAGGTTATAATGTTAATTATATACACTTATTAACTTAATTAATGTAGTTAATTATTTTTGAATCGTATTTGTTATTTGCCACTTTTTTAATAAATTATTGAAAAATTATCATAAATTTTAATAAGTTATTAAAAATAAGCTATAAATTTGAAACGAAATATTTCCTTTGTAAACATGTTTAAAATATTTTCTAAACATTATTTTGACAGGAAAATAGATATCTTTCTTTGAGAAAATGGTATTTTTTGCATATATATGTATTAATTCTTAAAATATTTCTAATATTTTTTTATAAAATCGTAAAAACTGATGCCCTCATTATAACTTTCTCAATTCTTGTAGTAATTTGGCCATAACATCACTTTTTACAGCTCAAAGGAAATCCGTATATAATATTATGCATATGTACATTTATTGTATTAACAAAATTATTAACTTCTAAAATTTAAATTTTTATTATGAGATTTGCCTATTCTCTCACATATTTTAAAATTGGGGGAATCTTATTTTTAAAAAGTTCCACTAAAAATATTACCAGATAATAATTTTTTTAAAAAAATCATTGTTCTATTATTAAACAAGTATTTCAAGCAAATAACGATAAAGAATTTTTATATTTAAAATGTGCACACAATTTAATAATAATCGTTGCCCATATATATAACTACAAATAATCAATAAAATCTTATAAAACTACAATGCCATTGAAAATATCAACTGTATAATATACAGTTATGAAGAACGTTAATTGCCTCATGCAACAATTTTCAACATTTTGATATTCCGCATCATAACATGCTAATTTTAAAATTAAGCATGTTCATGAAAATGCGTCTTGTAGTTTATTAATAATTCAAAATTGAATTTACCATCCTAAATTGAGAAGTTCCAAAGGGCTGTATACCAGTTTATAATACTTAAACATTGATCAATTTATCACGTGGCCGTCAAAAAAAATTATGAGCTATTTCCCGAATAATTAGCTGGCAACATTAATTGAAAAGTATCTTTTATTATAATAAATGGAAAAAATAGAAAAATTGTATGCTTAGTTTAGAATAGTAAATGGCTTAGATAAATAAAAGAAGTAAAAGTAAATGTGTGTAGGGTTTAAAGTAGATATTATATAAATTTTATTCAGAAGTGAGGATAATTGTGAAATATTAAGCACACCTCCTTTAATTTTGCATAAATTTGTATACTCTTTGAAAGAAGTTATTTGATTATTTTAAAGTGAAAATGGAATCTGGTATCATGTGCTTTCTTTGTGCAAATTTTTTCGCAATCAACTTGCGTTGGTATTAAAATATTTTCACATTTTAAAAAAAGAACCTTTTTTTACTTCTTTGAATATCTAAGATGATGATGTATTTAAGTAATGAATTAATAGTTGATTGCTTTTATTTATTTTCAATGAGCCTCAAGAACTGCATTTTTATTTCAAAGATAACTTAATAAAATAACTACGAATTAAAAATTGAAAATTTTTCCTATGGAGTGCTAATAGTATTACTAAACGTAATTGAATTCAATTTCGTTTAGAGTTACATTTTCTCCATATTTTAGAAACAGTAATGAAAAAGGTTTTCTTATTATATTTCTATAATAACAATGCTATATATTTAATTCGACTTCTTAGTAAGTTATAAATGTAAATATATTACCAAATTAGATGACACAGTGAAAAAGGAGTATGAAAATATTTCATACACTGCAATTGTTTTCATATAATTTAATAGACGTTTTGATTATTTAATTAGTTATAAACAAAATGCATTGAATCAGGATTTAATGTTTGTTTTATTAAACCTTATTTAGATAAATATTTCATATTATTAGTTTTAATTTTGTACAAATTTATTACTATTTGATACATTTGCATTTCACATATGAATAAATAAAGAATATGAGTTCAATACCACCAGAAATAAATATTTTTTATCATTTCAAATATGTCATAAATAATAAGCAAAATCTATTTTAAATGACCCATTAAGTTCTTTTTATTACTATTGCGAATTTTATAACCATTGAAATACCACAAATCCATAGAAACAATAGAACAGGAAAAAAACAGAAGTCATAATATTTTTTTCATCTTCATATATATTCTTCAAACTCATCAGTCACACCACATAAATGGAAAATCGGAAAATTATTAACTTATTAAAATGAAATAAATTCTACACATATAATTTTCAAAGAAAGCATACTTGATATGTCTCCATGTATGCTTCTATATTAAAAATTATTTTGGTGCATTCACAATCAAACTAACTAATTGAAAATAAACGTATTGCTAACGTCTTAAATAGAAAAAAAAAATCGGATGGTTAAAATTAATTTTGAGTGCAGCTATTCTATCCAGCTTAAGAGCATAAAGAAAATAAATGAATGAAACGATGTTCTGTTTTATTTGCTTGAAAAATAAAGTCTGTGTAAGCGATGTAAACAATTGTTTTGGAATCGATAAGAAATACTGTTAATTTTGAGAAGGAATTTTCTTCCGTTTTGCAAAGCGTATATAAACGTATGCCTTTCAAACCTATATTGCAGTAAGAATTTTTTTAATTCAGCATTCGATGGCTCGGCACATTGTATAATCCGATCGAGCAATTTTTTTTTCATTCTTTTCCCTTGTAGAATCAGTCGATACCGATATAGCTAAGGATACTAATGTAGATGAAAATTCAAAAGTTACCGGTGATGGACAAAATGGGGTGCTGGATTTGGTAGAAAATGTGCCAAGCAATCATTTCACATATATTCCCCATCTAGAAATGGCAAATTAAATTTAAATAGACAGAAATGTGTCAATGTTTGAAAAGCTGTATTAAGAACATATAATGCAGATTTTTGTGAACCCACAAAAGCCAAGGTTCAGAAGGGTGAATCGGCTGAAGAAGGAAGAGAAATGAAAGAAAAGAGTTCTTGTGGGAAAAGGCTTCTGATACACTAAATACAAAAATAAAATTTTCCTACTTAAATGCAAAACACAATTCGACATAACTCATAAGCTTATGAAAAATTTGATAATGCTTTCTGTTGAAAAGGAGATATGGATCACGGAAGCAACGCAAAATCATATATTTTTTAAACACTAATGCTCACGTGTATTTTTTCTTGACACAAAGCAACAAGTTACAATTGATTTAATTAAGATTGAACATAATTATTTCTTATTTTATTGTGTGTTTCATCTACGCAAGAAAATTAAATTCGACCATTAAGCTAAACTTTATTGTTTGAATTTAATTTTGTACTTGCAATAAAACGGAATATTTTTTGAATTCTTACATCATAACATGTTATATAAGGGCTCTGGATGAGCTCAGACATAAAATATCATGTTTTAATCACTTGAATCTTTAACTAGATTAATTTATCTAAAATATTTCCCTTTATACCAAATTGAAACACGAAAATTTGGAAAGTTCAATTATCTGGCATTGTCCTGAACACAATCCGGATTAAAATACACAACTACTATACTGTATATAAGAACTACTCATTTATTAATAAACCAGTCAAATGTTTAAAGAGTTAATTGAAACATTTTAAGATTGTGGTGAAATTATCATGTAGTATTACATTATGTGGAATAATTTTTCCTTATTTTGATTTTTGGTTCTCTTTTCTTAATATTTTCTTAAAATTTGGTGATTTATGAATTTAAGAATTATGTTCTAAATTTATATTGTTACTGCCCTTATGCAAGTTTAAAAGGGGAATTCAATTATATATGTTTTAAAAATGAATAAATTTTTTTAACATTCTATTTTTTTTTTTTTTTTTTTTGATATAAGTTTTCAGTATGGTAGATCTATTTAAGAACAAGTGTAATGTTACTGAATTTGAAATACGAAATGGTGAAGTTTATGCAAAAATGTTAGAAAAAATTTACTGCAAACGACTATTGTCGATTTAACACAATCGTTTCTTGAAATTAAAGAAAATACTTATAAATATTAACACCTGTTTTCTAGAAAAACTTCAAGACACTAAAATTGTACTGATTTAATTTTTTGCAGAAAGTTGCATATTTCATTATTAGGCATATTTTAGAGCTAAGTATTAATTTTTTTATGAAAATGAGTGGCGCATACGTAGTCACACATGAAATGGATGATGAACTTACATTTTTTAAATATGTGTTCAATTGATAATATAGATTAGCTGAAAAAAATCACTCCAATAAGACATTTATTTTTAAGAAGTATAAATAAAGTTAATGAAAATTTAACATACTTTTATCTTTAAATAAAACATATGAACTGTTTCATAGAAACTTTTTTTTAATAAAATTACAGCAAAAAGCAAATATATATATATATAATATATATATATATATAAAAATTTCAAACAAAAATGAAATTATAAAAATATGGAACATTTCAAAAATTTTGGATAAATATTTGACTTTAAAAGGAAACATATTACTTATTAGAAGTGAAATTATCAAAAATATCTTTCTCCAACAAATTATTATATAAAGAATTCAATACGCAGTCATATAATTTAAAGAATATTTTAAATATTTAAAAAACGTTTCACATATATGTACACTGCTGGCCATTGAAATTGTAACATTAAAAAGGAAAGCAAATACAAAAAAAAAATTATTTATTTTCGTTAAACTGTATCGCATGAAAACAAAGTTATTAAATTTACAAGCAGTTTGGGAGCTTACAGGAGTGCGAAATTAGTGGAAACCGATGTTACCCCTTGCAGCTAATGCATTCTTTACCTCGTTAGGCAGGGAGTTGAACTGAGCTTAGATGACAGACACAGGGGCCTCATTCCATTCTGATTCAAGTTTCTGCTATACTTCGTCAACCATAATAGCTGAAGATGGGCGGCGGGACAGTCACACAGCAACCAAATGTTTGCAATAGGTGACAGATATAGAGCCCATCTTGGTCAGAACAACAATCGAATACTCGAATACAACAATCGATGAAGGCCACTGCATGACTGCATTATCACTGCACATGTGGTCTTGCATTATATTGTTGAAATAGGGCGTTCAGAAGGCCTCGAAAATAGGACATAAACACTGGATGTAAAATGTCAGAAATATAACGATCTGGGTTCTCATATTGACGACTGGAGATGTACCGAAAGTCTGCAAATTATCACACAAATTTAATATCCGTAAGCCAATATCGAATGCAAGTAGGCGATGAGCAGTCTCCTTAGAGCTTCCAGACACAAATTCGGCCATCAAAATACTGCAAGCTCAAACGGCATTATTCTGAAAAGACGACCCTCTACCACTTCTGTATTCAACTTTGAACATCGGTGCATCAGAGTTGTCATCTCTCTCTGTGCTGCATTATTGTGGAAAACGGAAGTAATGGTAGCCGTGCTGACAGTTCAAACTGCTGCAAACGTCATCGCACCGTAGGAGTGGATACTGGGTGTGCAGCAAACATGCCATTTCTCGACTAATGGTCCATGATGTGGTATTACGATACTTGGTAAGGTGTTTTACGATTTTGCTTGACCAATCTCACAATATATAAATCCTCTCGTGTGTTAGTTATGGGAGAGCCTGGAGATCCTGCATGTCGTTCAGTATGACACTCAGTAACCCATTGATTCCATATTCGTTTATTGGTTGGATTTAGACCATTGCGACGGGCATTACACGGAATGACAGTCCACATTCTCGATAGGCAACGATCATGCTTATATAGAATTCCGATACTTGCTAGTAAGTTTTTCTTATTATTATTCGAGACATAACACGATATTCTGAACACACTCCGACCTTTCACGCGCTTTCAGAATGAGAAATACACTGCACAACCTTTCATTTATGCAGTGCTTTAGATTCGTTTATCGTCCTGTATCGTTTAAATGCGCTTAAATACTGATCCTTCCTTCCTGTGCTGAAATACTAATCCTTCGAATGTCTCTTTCATGTGATTTTAATTTTAGTCACATCATTCCTTCCTGGTGTTACAATTGCATAAAATATATATAAATTCAATGTAACCAAAACAGTTCTATCCATTTTCACTTTGCCATTGAATGACTAAATAATATGCATGCAAATAATGTTCACGTGGTTTAAAAACTGGTCAGTCAACAGTTGGAATATCAATTATCATAAAAGCAAATCCACCGCGCTCTTTCAGTATTCACAACTCGTACAGTAACGAAGACAAATTTAAGTGATAAAGGATCTCGATCTCTATTGTTTGCTTTACGACTTAAATGCGGGCTTACCAGCAGCTCCATCAAGTCACCGAATATGTCAAACGCTTCGAGATTGTTCAGTGAATGAACGTACTACAAGGTATTGGTTTCAAAAGTACACTTCGATTGATTTGTCCCTCTGTGACGAATCTCTCATTGGACGACTGCACGCTACAGATAACGAAGACCTGCAGGTGGATATTGAGGAGGACAGTAGTCTAACGTGTGGGTAACTTTCAAAACAATTTAACCATTTCTTATGAAACAGCTAGACTTCATTTGCACCTCTTAGGTATGACGCACAGGCTGAGCAAGTGGTTTCCGCACACACTGTTGGAACTTCATAAGAGACAACGAGTGGCATCCTTTATGTCGATGCTTTCTCGCCATTGTACCGTATCAATATTCAATCGAGTGCTTATCTGAGACAAAAAGTTGGTTCTGTATGACACTCTCAAGCGTTCCTAACATTTATTGTCATTCCCAGGATAATGTCTCCTACTGCACAATACCAAACCTACACCCAACAAAATTATAATGTGTCTGGTGGACAGGTCATCACGTGGTTCTCTGTGAGCTACACCAATGGGACAAATGATAGGATGTACCACTTTTGGTAGAAGGTTTTGGATGACGATGCTATTCCTTTGAAGACTAACATCAGTCTACAAGTTCTGAAAATCATTTTCCTTTTGATCATTGTAAACGACAAGAACTTTATTGTTTACCTTGCATATATACATATATATATATATATATACTGAAAATTTATGAAAGAATAATTTAAAATATTTAAAAAGACAAAAATCTTGAAAGAAATGTAACAATAAAAAAAAAATAAATGAAAATATGGAACCCAGCAAGTCAAAAAGCTATATCGGGCTGAGGACGGATTAAGCGGGGTTAAACTAGTTTAATGGTACCAACCTTCCCCCTTTGCGACTTGGTAGGCTGAATTAGGAAATCCAAATTGCAAAAGAGTTCATGATTCAAAGATGCAAACAAATTCAGCGATAAAATCTACAAAAATAAAATCTATAATTCCTGGTAGGCTGAATTGGGAAATACAAATTACAAAAGAGTTCAATGATTAAAAAATGCAAAAAATTTCAACCATAAAATTTACAAAAATAAAATCTATAATTCTAAAAATTATCAACAAATCAAAATATAAAAATTACTTACAAAATTCAAAGAAATGAAGATTCAAATATGTGAGTAGTAAGACGGAATTTTCTTTAAGCTTCAAGATGTGTATCACATACTCAAAATGAAAAAAATATAACACATCATCACCATATAAACTGAAAAAAGATTTAAATATTTGTTTGATTGGTAATAAAATGTAAAAGGATGCAAACAATTGGTTGGTAATAAGTTGTATGATAAAGGAGTATAACGGTCCAGAGAGTAAGTAAAAATGTAAGCTATGTAAATGTAAATAAATAAATAAATTCTTCACGGCTAGACCACTAACAAGCCGACTTTGTGGACCTATTGTTGTGTGGTGGATTTGAAATTGGATCACGATTCGCAAAGATGTTTAATATGTTTGTGATGTATATAAGTATTTAAGAAATTTATTGGATAATCATGATCCAAACAGTTGTTGTAGAATTTTTTAATGTTATTAAACTTGTCTATTTTATGTGTGGTTAATTTGTTATTACGTAATAAAAAGCCCAATAAAATATTCCTATAAATGGATCTGTGTAGATTACTGTTCCAAAAAGGTATTTTAATTGCATGGAATTTCAAATCTCTCTCTTTTATCAAAAATATTGCTAATAAGTCTATTGTCAACTATTTGCAAATAGTTAAAGCTATTATATATATATATATATAATACCATTAACTTTGAAGAATACTTAAATTTAAAATATTCTTGAAACTTAATTACATCCGATTGTGTATTTTTTTGTGCATTTTCTACAAAGTATTTATAGATTTCCTGCATGTGAATATAAGATCAAGCAGAAAATTGTTCTTTTTGCTTATTTTTTGTGTTTTAGTAACATTCTTTTGTTATAGTTATATATGTTTTAATCTTTAATTAGATATTTAGCCTTACATTGTACGTTTTATATTTACGTAAGTTTTTTATCTTTTGATTTTATAACCATTCTTTATAAATACATTGTAGATGAGGAAGGTTTGGTCAAAAATATTACAATTGTTCTACCTAATAGTTTACCTCTTTAAATGTATTATTTTTAAGTTTATTTTTGTTTGTTTGCTTTTCTTTAAATTTTTGTAATTTTACATTTTTTGTAATTACTATCTCTCTTTTGATATTTGTTGTATTTGCTTATTTATTAATTTAATTTACTTTCTAATAAATTTTTATCAATGTTCTTTTATAGTTAAACTCCAATAATATTTTTTCATTTAATTTGCTATTTGAAACATGTATGTAATTTTAGGATACAGTTCGAATCACCTTTCGTAATAGTTCATTATTGTTTCTTTCTACATATCGGTATAATTTTTAATAATTTTTAAGACTTCCTGGTTTACTTAGGTATAAAATTTTGTTTGCGTTATGATCTCTCACAAAACAAAAATTAATTTAATATTTTTCCAAATTCTGTTACGCATTAGTAAAGAGTTCATCTTGATTTGCTCGTAAAATTCCAATCTATCCTTTATTTTTTCGATCACTAGCTAATAAATTCTTGTGATTTAACTTTCACGTAGTCGTAAATATTTTAAGAATAATCCTGACTAAACTCATAGACGTCATCAAAATTCCTCATACTTCCTTTATCAACTAACACGTGATCTGTAAAACTCTTGAGCTATAAGAACGAAAGAACGTAAAATGTGTTTTCATCTGATATAATCGAGACTGCTGTACAATGTCTTTTGTATGATCTATTTTAATAATGTATATTTATTTCTTCTCTCTCTCATCAGAATGAATAAAAATAAAATTTGGAAAATAGTGTTCCAATTACAACTATGAATTTGGAATGTCGTAATTTTATTTTTCTCCATTATTCTTTAAATTCATTATATATATATATAAAATATTATATATATATAAGAAATTGAGCATTTTTTTCCCATGCTACAGAATTTATTAACCCTGAGTAATTTTTGGAAATATAATTTCAAATCTTGACTTTATATAATTTTCTCATGCTACAAAAAATAAGGATGCTTACATTAAGTTAGATTAATTATTTTTTTCCACAATTTAAATTTCTTCTTTCTTAGAATTTTGTTAAGAAAATTTCTAAGAAATATTTATTAAAATTATAGTTTTATCTGTTGTAAAAATGTTTTTCTCGTCTCACCAAATTTGAATTGGTACTTTTTTGCTCTGGACAGAGAGTATTGTTATAAATTTCCTTCCAGTTTAGGCTTAGTATTCCTTTTACCTGAGATGTGAAAATTAAATCTATGAAAGTTGTCTTACATAAATTTTTATATTAATTGTTATCATCGATTTATTATTTAAAATATAATTTTTTGTATTTTCGTAAGGTAATTTTGATTTATTCTTTTATAAACATGTTTTTACTTTAATTTTCTCTTGCATCTTGCTTCTTCTTACATCTCATTTGTTAAAAATGTTGCAATTTATGTTTTTGTATTATACATGTTTATGTTGGAATTATTTACATATGAAATTAATTTAACCAGCAAAGTTATCCCAAAACAAAATCTGTGAATAGGAATATATTATTTATTTTTTTATGGTTCTTTTTTTTTCAACGCTTTTCTTGTTTATGTATTGTACTTATTCATGAGATAAACTTTTAATTTTATGCTGTTTAATATATAAGTTTGGTTTCCTTCCAAATACATTGATATCTATCTTAAGTATTTCGAGATATATTTTTTCTTTTCCTTTTTCGTTTATTCTATGTACTATGATATTAAAATTTCATTTAAAATTTTCCTTTATAACTTATGATGTAAGCAAATAGATGATCATATATTTTTCCATCCTTTTAAAACCCTTTCCGGGTTTGCAACATTCTGACATCCAAAAACGTCATGCTCAATTATCTTAAGTTACTTTTCTTTGTCAAGAAAATCAAAAATCTTCTATCAGTATCACACATACCTGAAAACCCATTTCCATTCCTTCAAGCCTTTCTCGAAAACGTCCAATTCAGGCAACAAACTATATTTATATCAGCACAGCATAACACATCAAAACGTTAATATACCATTCATATATACATATATTACATACATACATATTACATATATATACATATTACATATACATAAATATGCATATACATATATTATTATACATATTACATACATATTATATATGTATACATATTATTATTATACATGCATATATGCATATACAAACATACATACATACATACATATATATACATATACATACATATATATATATATATATGTATTGCCATGTATATTATGGCAGTACATACATTATATATAAATATACATATATATGCACATGCATATGTACATACATTATTATTATTACATATATATTATTATAATATGTATATGTATTACATGCATATTATTATGATACGTACGTATTATTACGTATTAGTCATTGGTTATTATTGCCATCCATAAAAAATAAGTATACGTACATATCATTATTGGTTGTTATTATATATATTAGGCATATTATTATAAGCATATTGCCATATTATTATTACATATTGCTGCCATTACACATATGCATACATCCATATCCTTTCATCCATTCATCCATTACATGCATACGTCATTTACATATGCATACATATTGGTTGATATTATTACACATCCATGCACACGCATACATATTATTATACATGCAGTCACGCATATTATTATTATTGAAGGGATATCCATGCACATTTATTACATGCATATTAATATTGATATTATTACACATGCATATTACATACATACATGTATTATTACATATACATTGCTATTACATGCATATTATTATCCATGCACATGCATATACATATTACATACATATACATATATATTATTATTATTATTACATATACATACATACAAAATACATATACTGGAAAATCGCAAATTTGAAGACCATTGAATAAAAAAACGACCTGTTTCCTTCAGGACATCACATTTATTTGCGCGCAGCATCTTTTTCAAACATAAATCAAGAGACAATTTTACACAAGCACCACATTTTTCAACGTTCGTCTTTACCTCTTGAAACCAAACTCAATACTATTTTTCATATCCGTTGCCAGTAGTAAATTATCTAAAATAAAAGCTAAGGATCTGGTAAGTTGCCAAAAAATATATCTTAATAAAGAATAATGAAAAAGGTATCACTTTAAGTTTAAATCGTCTGCTTTTAAATGTAGAATAGGTAATATCTTTAAATTTCAGAGCTCTAGAAGTGTGATGGGAAGTTGGTTAAATTAACAATAGACAATTTGATGACACACTGATACTACATACACACAGACACACACCAAGTGAATACATAACAAACATAATAATAACATAAATAAATAAATACTAAACATAAATACTAAACATAAATACATAACAAATACTAAAATTATTTAATCTTTTGGTAAATTAAATGGTTGGAATGTATAAATAGTCAAAATCACTCTTGGAGACAGGAATTATTTGGCGGTATTTTGCCAAATGTTGCTAAATTGGTCCACGAAGCTAACTTAACATTCAGCAAAAAAAAAAAAAAAAATCGCCAAGTTTGGCAATTATTCAAATTGTGCCGCGGATTGGGCCAACCGCATATTTAAAAAAAAATACGAGTTAAAACTTGTCACAAACGTCTAAATATTGCATTGTTAGCGAGTACGAACGATTCTCTAAAAAATTTCCCAAAGCTCTAGCTTGATGGGAAGTTGGTTAAATTATCGATCGAAAATTTGATGACACACAAGCACCACACACACACCAAGTGAAATTCAGAAAAACGTAAAAAACATCTATTTTATGAATTTGTTCTTGCATAATACTATGTCTTTCAAAAGAATGTAGGGGAAAAAAAACAATTTCTTGAGAGAAGTACGCTATATTGTATAATGTGACACACATATAATACGTTATATTTTTTTCATAATCTGCAACTCTCTTGTAAACAATTGTAGAACATTGCCCCTAATTGTTCGATGCCGCCCTCGACGAAAGAATATTAATCCTTGGTCCTACAACTAACTCCAGAATAGCTCTCTGAACTTGGGTATGATTTGAAAACTATCATAATTGGAATTTGTATAATTTATTTGTTTTACATAAAATGTAACTAATTATATTTTTAATAATAAAGCTAATATTTAACAGTTAATGCAAACGATGTTTTACTGAAAATCTCTGCCATTTATTTCTTTGTCTTCGTTGAATTTTAGAAAGGCAATCTAATCTTTAAACTAATTTTTGTTCATTGAAAGAATTTCAGTATTTTTATAAAATATACTGAATGTAACCATTTTTTAGCAAAATATAACGAAAATTTTCATTCAAAAGTTATTAAACTGACTAACATAATTTGTATCTTGATATAACAATAATTAAATAATTACATTTAAAGTATAATTTTATTTTTAATTTTTTAAAAAAGTAAGATAAAAGTGAGGCAAATTTCCTTATTATATATCTCTGAATTAATGGAGTGTTAAACTTCAAAAGTGTTAACGTTTGAAAAATATGAAGAAAAGAAATATATCATTTCTTTTGAGCAAAAAATCACCGATTTAAAAAATAACTTTGCACCGAATTATAGAAACAGTTTCTTCGGAGATAGAATATGAGCAAAGAGTTAACGTGTCTTACTATTTTAAGGAAAGCAAATAAATGAACCATACTAATTACAACATATTACAACTAACATGCAAAAGACATACTTATTTGTATATTTACTCAAAATTTGCTTAAATGAACTTGAAGTCAAGAAAAAAGGCCTTATATAGAAAATATTTTAACAAGAATATAATAAAATGAAATGGACAGAATAAATAACCATTACCTCTTCTTGTAATGCCTTTTTACTTATATTTGTTAATATATTTGATTTTGAAAGGAAAACCTTGACTTATTTTACTAATTAACGTGAAATTTCAAGATGTTTTATTAACTATTTTTTTTAACATTTCTCTTTCATTATTGCTTATGTTGTATGAATAGTGTTCGCAAAAGTTTCCCCTTTTTATCAACATTTTGAATTACAAATGAAAAATCATCACTAGTACAAATTTACACTGAAATCCTTAAAAGAATTCAGATTCTTATTGTAAAACAAGGTGACCAATTTTGTTATGTGATTGTTACTGTTGTTTTTAAATGTGAAATGTAGGTTTACTTGTTAATTTTGTTTTTGTTGCTATTTTAGCAACACATGTGCATCTGGAGCCTCGTAATTTGAGCCGCAGTTAAATAACGAGGAATTCGATGAGATGGTACTTCAGTAATTTAAAATAATTCTAGTACAGAGTAAAAGAGAGAAAGATTTGAGGCTATATTTCACATGTGAAAAATACCTCTAAGATTCTGAGCGATATGTCTGTATTGGGAGGAAAATTCAAAATCACGACTAAACTTTAACATCACCATGGACGAATTTCATAAATATAATCTATCAACACAGACTATGGCAACACAGACTAGCAACATAATTAGTATTCCATTTTATTCTTATAAAAAGCTTCCAATACATCTTCCAATATTTTGACTTCGACTTTTTAAAAATTACACTTGATAACATTTAGTGTATCTCATCTAAAGTACTAAGTACGCTGTCTCCTTGAAGAGAAAAATTTTTATTTGCTAGTTTTGAATTTCTATAATATAAAATCTTTTGATAAAAGTATGTATTTTGAATAAACTAGAATGAAATATTAAGGAAATGGGTTACATTTTGTTAAAAAAACTATCTGCTTAATTAAACACCGAAGGATAGCAATGTTGAGTACTTATTTCTATTACATGTCATAACTATTAAAAAAAATATCTCTCTCTGTTTATTTAATAATTAAATTCTTAACATTACCTAGATTTATAATAAAAAGTAAGACTTTGATCAATTTTATTTAAATAATTTCGCGAAAAATTCTTATTTGATATTATTAATAAAAATCTTATTTTTGATTAATGAGCAATAAATGGAATTCCTAATTTCTTTCGTGAAATTAAGAAAATAAAGTTCATACTTTTATATACATGCCTATACATTAGCCCAAAAGCGTTTTAAAAAATTCTGAAACATCTTGAAATCAAATTTGGGTACCGTTTCTCCGATCTATAAATTGAATTAGGAAAACGAGATCGCTCAAAAAAATCTGTATAAAAGTTCTGGAGAAAAGAAACTTGCTAGATAATTACTTTCTGATGCAATTTCAAACGTTCCTTAATTCAAAAGTGCCTCTCAACCAATGAGAAACTTCTATCAGATTTAAGAATTACTTTACTGGGAGACTATCATGTTGATTGAAGACGTAAACGTGATGAAATGTCATGAAATTGATATTGATTGCAGCAGTCACTCCACCTCCACTCTCTCTCTCCTGACAGATGCCTAGCCTTGTAAAAAAATTCCTTAGTAAACTAAGCAAAATACACATTTAGCATTTTACAGTTATATCAAATATTTCTATTACAAGACGAAGGTCTTACAATACATTGAGTAAATTATAAGTATGTTATATTTTTAAGATATATTTAACAGAAAAAAAATTCTTTGATTGTTAGTCAAATCATATGTTAAGATATCCTTAAAATTTCCTGAATATGTTCAGAATAGAGATTCGACATCTTGTGTCAGGTAGGATATGATCTATCTAAACTCTACTAAGGGATAAGATCTCCTTCAGGGAATTATTTATATGGTAAATTAATAAAATACACATATATGTTTATTTGTTTCCTACTAGTTTTTAATATGAAAAGCAAATCTCTCAATCCTCTTAAAACGAAACATCTTTAATTTTATTTTATGTTTTAACTCAAAGATTGAGCTGTTTGCTTTTAGTATATTATTAGAAAAAAAAACATTTACATTTGCAGTTAAATATATAAAAGTTCTTAAGCAGCAATTGGAACTAAATATTTGATTGTGTGTCACACATTTAGCAATGCAGACAGAAAATAATATCCAAGAGAAAAGTAAATGCACTCTAATATTCAAAAAATAAATAAATAAAAATTGAATGATTTTATGAAAAGAAAAAAATAGTACCTTTAGGGCAATGTTTTCTAAATAAAACTTAGAGTGGGATAATTATAATAAACAATTATGCCTTGAAAAAGATTTTTTTATTTAATTATTCCTCTTTAATCACAAATGTAATTATGCTTACTTATTTGCTTCTTGTATGTTTTACTGAAATGCTCCGAAAGTCACATCTTTAATTACAGCTTATTAAATGACAAAAAATTGTATAACCATTCTAAGCAGGCAACTTGATAAATTAGATAAAGGATACTCCATAATTTCTTAGCTTTGAATATATTTCGTGTAGCTGAGAAATTAAATAAGTATACTACTTTTAAATTCTTTGTATATTTTTCTTTACATTTTTTCATCCATGGGATACATTAAAACTGAACATGGTATTAATAATACGTTGTTAATTTACATTTAATGTACTAGATATTTACATTTTTACATATTGCTGAGTATTTTAATATTTAAGAGGCGGAAAAAAGAAAAAGCCCTTTGAAGGTATAGAATTCTGTTACCCAATTCCTAGCCATGTAGTTGTACCTAGATAATCAGATACATTTCAGATTTATTCTTTTATCTTAAGGTATTGGTTATAAACTATCCTTATATTATTATAATAATGTGATTATTTTAGAAAAAATACATAATCCAATAAAGTAACATTGCATATTTTCCTTACAGAAAATTTGCGTAAAGGCTTAATAATATATGAATTAAATGGAATTACTTTATGTATATCACTAAGCACTTGCAACTACTTATAAAACTAATGTTCATTTATCATTTAATGAAATTTTGCAAAGAAAATGAAAGCCTGTTATGTTTTTAAATACGTAATAGTATCTAAGGAATTAATTGTGGGAAAAATAAAGTGAGTAACAAGCTCTCAAAGTTTAAAATATAGAATTAATATAGTGTCCATTGTATAGAATAGAAAACAAATAATGCATAATGAGTTTAAATATATCGTCTTACATGAATAAAAAACTATTATTAAATATTTTCCAAACTAATTGCAATAAAAGTAAAATACTTTGTAAAAATTCTTTTCGTGCAATTAAAAATTATATCCTTAATGAAAGTTTAAGACCTTTTTCTTAATTTGAAAATATTTCGACATTAATACGACACTAATTGGCTAATAAAATAATTTTTTTTAAAAATTGTTCAGCAAAGTTAAAGTACATTATCTTGCTGAATGTGTTTTAGAGTGAATAAAAAAGAGCTTTATCTTTAAACTACAGAAAAATCATTAATGAATATTTAAATACTTTTGCAAACAAATGAAAGAAAAAACTGTTTCTTAAATAAAATCAATCAAAATTTTATTATAATACAATTGAGAGTAGCGTAAAATATGTTCTAAGAGGTTGTAAGCAAATATCATTAAAATATTTCATAAAAGTGTAATTGTTACAGTTAATGCATGGAATTGATTCAATCAGTATTTATCCGTATTGTAATATATATTAGATGCTACAGTAGTTGCTAATACTATTTAGTAAATATGTCTGCAAGTACTTTGGATGCTCCTAAACGCTAATTATTGAAATAATTTTCCACATGATTCTACATTAAAGTGGGCTAAATCATGTACATTTATAATATTTTGGTCTCGTTTTCTAGAACATTATTATTAATAAATGGCAAATATAATATCAGTTATCACTGCATAACGTAGGATAACTTCTTAAAACTATAATTTTATCCCTTCTTCAGATCTCAATTTTCTTAATTAGTGTAATATGTTGAAATTTTGTTTAACGAAAACTCTTACAGTAGTATTTATTCTTTTAAAGATAATTCTTATTCCTAAATCTTTTAATATCGTATATACTTAATTTTTTTACTTCTTTCAAAATGTTTAAGTTATTTTCAGGAAATGAGATGCTTAAAATTTTAGAATTTTTCTATTTTAATTTGCTTACGATTCATACGTTTCTAAGAAATATCATTCCTAATATGTTTAAATAATTCAATATATATCTAATTAGAGATTTTTAGTTAATAAAAAATATATGATTAAAAACATATACTATTAAACTTAACAATATTTTAAAGTATTTAAATGCGTTTCATAGATTAAATAAAAATAGTAATTGTTTGTTCACGAATTTGATGATAAAACGATTTTTTGTAAAACTTTACTAATTCAGAACAAATTTGTTTTCTTTTATTTGAAATAGTACTTGTCCTACTGATGTCGTAAAATTGAACTAATGAGTAAGAAAAATTTTTAGTAATGGAAGAAAAATGAAAATAAAGTAACAAAGCAAAGAAAATTTTTTAAGTATATAATTTGAATATTTTCTTTGTAATGAAATGTTTGATCGACATTGCAATATTTTTTCTTGTTTAAGTAGAAAATATTTACTTAAATCTAACTGAAAGACTAACAAATTTTCATGATCTATTTT
>BMAW01127516.1:0-45814 GCA_019974015.1 Nephila pilipes | reverse complement strand
ATGTAACAATATATGTATATAACAGTGTTAACTATTTGTTGCGACTTATATTACTATATATCGTAAAAAATAGCTATCACGCGCTAATATTATTAATCAAGCAGTTATGACATTTTATCTCAAACTTTTTCTCTCTGGTGAAGCTATAGAAACCCCTCGTACTTAACTTAATTGAACGCCGAATGAATACATTTTAGAAACCCTTGAAAATAACATTAAAAAACATGAAAATAATATTCCTGTTTCTATAGAGATTAAGATGTGTAATTTTTTTTCTTAAACATTAAGGTTTCAGTAATATTACAAATAATTTTAGCAGTTAATTTAGAATGAATACACTGATTCTTTAAAATTATTCTACCCCTTTAAATTATTTTTGCAGTACCTGTATTCCCTACCTTTGAATAAAGAAATATCTTTACCATTCCCGAAGAGTTTTTAATGAATTCAAGATAGAGTCCACTCATAAATAATTTTATTCTTTAAGATCACACACAAACTACAATATTCAGATATTCATCTGTAAATTAGGACATCGTAATTTATGAGATTATCCGTACACTGTTCCCACATCTTAAATTTGAGTATATAATATATCATGACATACATAACTTTCATCTTTACACAAAAGTATTCATCAAAGTTTAAAATACATTATAAACAGTTAAACTTCTAATTATGATTGAGCACCGTTTACAATATTTACAAACATCAACAAATATCACATCGAGCACATCAATTAGCTTAAAGCACATGTATATGATATTTATATATCAAATAAATATATTTATGTATAAAAAATCAAAAACGGTACAATAATAAAAACGTTGAATATTTTTATGAGAAGACATTTACATATCTTAAAGATGAGTATATAATAAATCACGATTTAAACAGCATTGTTCTTGACTTTAACTCATTACAAATAGTTAAGCCTCCAATGGTGTTTGAGCAATATTACTAATAAGGGGTCACAACAACAAATGTCACGTCTAATACATTAAGCTTCAAACGGTGTTTAACGATATTCGCAATATTGAGTATCAACAACACACACAAATATCACATTTAATACATTAAACTTCCAATGGTGATTTAGCAATGTTCACAATATTGAGTAATAACAACAAATATCACAACTAATACATTAATCGGTTTAAAGAATGAAAACAAATATCAGCCAAAACAACATGATGTATTTACTAACTACAAACTATTTCTTTTTTTATTTTTAAGAAATTTCTAGAATGCAAGCTTCATCTAGAATTCTTATTACTCTTTCCTAGTTTAGAACAAATAGTACAAACCTATTATTCAGTCACTGCTAATGAATAGGGTGATATTTTTTTTTGAACGTTATTCATTTATATGATTCTCATATATAAAAAAAAATATGTCTCTTTTATGAAACAAAAATTATACAAGAATGAAAATAATTAATAATGTTTTGAGAAAATGGTAATAGAATGAAAATGAAGAAAAAAAGCCTTAGATTCTACAAAAAGAAACGTTACTTCGAACAATGGTTTTTCTACTGGGATGTGTGAGCTAAAAAAGAGTAGATGAAACAAAGATAAATCTGAAATGTACCATACATGGTTAATGAATTAAGATTGAAGATGTTGAAAAATACAGTGAACCAAAAAAGTATATCACGAAAGTAATTCAAGTAACTTAAACCTTTTAAGTTGATTTCTTATAACTACAGGAAGAATTTACAGTAGCGCTCACAGATGTAAATTAATAAAACATTAAAAGATATTATTTCTAAAGAAGAATTGATTGAAAAATTTTAAATGGAGATAAGCATTAATTAAATTTTGCGCTGAAGTTTAATCTACATTAGATGTATCTCAAAAATCTTTTTTGTAAGATTTCTGATAAATTTAAAATATGTTTCCATTACTTTAGAATTATGAAATTAGTTATAACTTTTTTTCAATACACAATACACTTTGCATACCTAGCTGTTCGAAATAACGTCGTGCACATTTGAAGTTAAAATTAATTCAATGAGCAGTACATTTTGGCTACTATTTCTAAATAAAATATATGTTCGCAGTCAATATAAAATATAAATAAATAAGTTTAATGATTTAGTGCAATGCTGATTAATATACATTTTTCTATGCTTATATTTTAAATAGAACTAGTTAGATGTTAAAAATAACAATGAATTTCCATAAAATGAGCTTCATTTAGAGATATGTAACGTCTTACAGACTTTGGACATTACGCTGTCGTCTTCCCAACTAAAAAGAAATGATAACTTTGAGGTTATGAGTACATTATGACAATCAATTGAAATCAGTGATCTCAAAATAATGCATATTGTGTGTGAGTGAGTGTATCGATGAAATAAGAAATTTCTGAAAATTTGTTAAAATCAGAATCTTTTGCATTTATATTTTTTTAAAGTGCTTCCAAAATTCAATTTTTTTTATCAAACAGAATTTCTGTTCCAGCTGTCTGTGTCATTTTGCTGTATGAAGCTCTGTTTGTTTGTAATGATTTTAAATGCATCTGCATGTGTCAAATGTATATTGAGTATAAGCTCGTATAAATCCTCAGAAAAGTGACACTTAGCCTCCCTTCTCTCCTTAGATTTCATTGTCTCATCAGATTAAAGTAAATGATTCCTTAGATTTATATAAAATGGGTACACAATCAATTTTTGGGGAGATACGTTATTTTTATAACCATTTTATGATTTCTATTAAGTACAATAATCAGATAATAAAAAAAAACTACGCACTTTGTTTTGAAGATAAGAAATCTAATTTTTGAATGAAGTGGTTGTTTGCTTCAGTTTTCTTTTCAAATATTTCAAGAAATATAAATTTATTATTGAAATTCAAACTCTATCGGAAGCTTTTGGAACTACCTTCAAATGCCATTGCTTTCAATGTATCGGAAATTGATTAGTCTAATATATCAACAAGAGGACTAAAATGACGAAATAAAAATCAATTCAGAAATAATGTAATATTATTTAACTTAGATGTGGATGAATATTAAAATAAAATTACATCTATCTAAATAATAATAAATATGTATTTAATGAAAAAAAATTCTTATCTGAGCAATACAGGATAACATTTCTTTTATTTAGATAATTTTTTTTTCTTTTCAAAGTCCTTAAGTTAACAAAATCTTAGAAAACTCATTGAATTATAATAATTTGAATAATAGTTACATATTTAATAATTTGAAATAAATTAGTCATGGTCATTAAAGTATCTCAGGACCCTTAAACTTTGAATTTTTTAATTTTTGGAAAAAAAATATATTAGAACCCTTTACTTCTAAACCTTTTCGAGTCGCAATTTTAAATCTGTTTCCAAACATTTTCTGAATTAATGATAAAAATACAAAACTTCTTCAACTTTTTTGTTATTTTTCAACTTCAGTTTCCTCAAACTAATAACTTTTAACATGCAAACAGAATTTCCCAGAAATTATTTATAATATTATCTTAAAATTATGTTCGAGTACACACATGTTCAAAATAAAGTCCGTAATGATTTATACACCAATCTTTTAGATACATTATTAGGAAAAAAACATTTTATATGAATTTTAATTGAAATTTTCTAAATACTTCATAAATTTCTTGATATAATAGTTAAAAAAAACTCTTTTTTCTCTAAACGTGTGTAAAAATATGTATATCTTTAAATAAAAAAAGAACATTTTTCTTCTAGATAACATCACTTTTGTAAATTTCCATTCATGTTGTACTTCAGAATCTGCATATAGATTTTAGTAATATTGAAAAAAGACAAAGTTCTTATTCCTTTAAAACTTTAAAGATTTCTTTAAATTAGAATGAAAATATGAGATTTAATATAATTATATATGAATAATATAAGGTGAATATTAAAGCTCAACATTTCTGCATTGTTTCATTGATAAATTATATTGATTTTGAAAAACAATTTTTTTTCACATACGCTGAAAGATGTTAAGAGTCCCAATACTCTCTTTAAATCCCCTCATATATATATATATATATGGATGTATGTATATATCATCTTCATCATAATTAGTATCTCATATATCTAATATAAATATATGCACCCGTCATTTTAATCTTTGATATTATTTGTATATAATTTTCTAAAGAAAAAATGATAAAAGTATTAGAGAAAAATTGAATTTCAACTTTTCCTTTTTAGTTTTTAAAATTGAAATAAAATTAATAAACTTTAGAAATAAAAATAAAAGTCAAATTCTTGTTACATATTTGTTTCATTTTTTTCTGACGAAAATAATTGTTCCTGAAACTACATAGATAATTATAATGACAATACATGAATATGCAACCATCGGAGCGAAGGGTTGAAAGTAAAATTTTATATATAAGGGTGAAATTAAAATTTTCTTACATTTTTTACTATCTCCGTTAGTATGTAGCACCTGTAAAACTCATTAACAACATGATTATTCCAAAATGGACAGAATCTTAGTAATAAAAGATGAATATTTCGTCGCCTTTTAAGTGCTTATAAAATAAAATTAATCAAAAACATCTCCTTTGTGGATAATTTATATATAACATGCTAAAATCCGTGACTAAACGCGGAAAACAACAGCTGCAAATTACAATTTTATACATCTATATATAGAAGATAAGCTTTTGTACGACAAGCCGCTATCTACGAGTCACTAAGGGACAGAATTTCAATGCAGCTATTGAGATCAAATGAAGTTGTGCCATACTGTGTCATTCAAACAATCATAAGAGCAGCATTGAAGTGGATGAGGAGTATTACAGCTTCAAAAAGGAAAGATGCCAATAAAATGTTTGCAGATCCATTTAGCTTGGTAGTCGGTTCCTCTCCTGTAAATAAGAATTTAAAATGGCTTGAGTTAAAAAAGAAAAAAAAAAGACAATGATGTGCTGAAACAAATAAACACTTTTATTTGATTTTCATGAAAAACTTGATGAAACATACTTACTGGATCTTCAAACATCCACATACATTTCATTTCTGTCATTCACTGATTGTGTGATTAATTGTTTATTAATGTCTCTCGTAAAAATCACTCGAGGACTGTTGTAGATGGAGATTGTGTAATTTGGAACATTATTCAAGTGAAGAAATCGCTCCATTAGCTAGCACTCCTTTCTCAAAACTTTCACACTTCAACAACGTAAGCACTTGGAACCTCGTCGTTATACGGTGAGTCTTTAAAACATTACTGTTCAGGTAATGCTTCTTATCTTATCTTAAATTTAATAAATACCATCATAAAAAATTTAGTGTTGTCCATGATAGCAATACAGAAAGAATACTGCCGATACTGTTGATATGCATTTTTGTATCTTAATGTCAGATAAGTTTTAAGCAATATAATGGTAAAATAAAACAAAACAAAAATGTTTCATCTTTTGTAATGGCTTTACCCTTTCTTCGGTTTATTAGATAAATAATTAATTATATGCATAAGAAAAATCTTGGTAATGTTTATCTGAAATGAAAAATAAATTAAGGGAAGCACATTATTTTAAATATTTATTTTACTAACGACTTTTGAATGAAAAAAAAGCCCCATTATAGCATGTTCGACTCCTGATTTTACTTCAGACCCTTCATGTAGAGGAGCAGAGGCACGTTACCAGTATCGAGAATTTTAGTTCTCCGATCAAAGGGCATCGGGAGTTCAGTTAAGGAGTTTCCGTCTCACCATGGTTCGGAATTACATGCTGTGGTTATTGGACCTTGTGACGGGCAAAAGCAGAGACACGGGGAACACGTTATATAAATAAAGACATCTATAAAGTTTTCTTTTTTTAAAAAAATAAGTACTTAAATTGCACTTTTCCATAGTGCATCCCCATTACGAGCATACAGAAAGAACTACGAAGTAACTTTCTATCCCATTATCATACAGCAAATACTTTTACAACAGATCACCGAATCATAATGCTGAATATCAGGACTGCTATTTTAACGTAGAATCTCCAACCAGCTGCCTTGTATGTAAAGATCACCAAAACATAGCGTTCACGGTTACGAGATTGTGTTTAGCGATCTCGAGCCCAGTCCTGATTCCATTAGACTCGTTCTGTTGCGGAACTGATGAATGTTAGTCTGTCGTAATCCGTCCCGTGGCTTAGGGTGGGTTCTTAGAGATGAAGGTCTATCTCCAGTGATGCCTTTTCACTTGTATGGCATTCAAAATTACGAGGTACATAACCAATAGCTCTCTCGCTGCTTCTTAGTGCGAGGTTATTAGTCAATTAAGGCGCATCAAATTTATGGAGAATCAAACGAATCATGTTGTTGTGGTTTGGTAGCGACGAGAGAGAGGTGACAGCTAAAGTTATACATTAACAAACACTCACTCAATCAAAGCCCATATGTAAGATACATCTTACGCAAAAAAATATTCAAGAGTTAAATACAAAGGTTGGTGACGTATCAATAGGTTTGAAATGCCTTTATTATCATCGGTGTACAAAGACGTATTCCGTAAATATAATCTCCTCTCATATCTACCAATTTCTGCCAAATGAATGGAAATCATTAAAAAACTATATGCACGTCCACTTCTGTTGATATCCTGCAACGATATTACCCTATAGCACACCTACCCTCCTCCCTGCTGTTGAAATGATCATTCTTAATGTTGCTGTTGTTTTCATTTTGGTGAATTGATAGTAGTCAGACGGACTTAAATTGGTTAGGTATAAAGGATGTTAAGATACCTTCCACCATAACCGTCAGAGGAGAACCAAGTAAACGTTCGAACTGTGTATGCATTAACATAAAGAAAGATTAGATTCGAAGGCAACAAGTGATGTCTCTTTCACTTGAAACGTGGACGTAGATGTCGCAGGAATTCAAGTTTTAGCATAAACATGTTGTCCTCGAGATAAAGTGAGAAGCCATATCACTCTGTGAATATCATATGCAATAAAGTATATCACCATCAGATGATACAGTGCTTCGCGTACCTTCTTTGGATGTGGCAAATTAAGATGTATCAATTTATTCTATTGTCATTTCAAACGTGGTCCCCCACCCGTTTAGGGGCAGACCTTTCTTAAGAAAGAACGGACCACATGATCCTGAGATAAACTAATTATCTTTTTCCTCCCCTAGGGATAGACTCTCTTTGATCGACAATTGTCTCAGAGATACCCCTGTGATCCTTCTCTATTTTGCCCACTTTCCTGTCATCCAGTGTTTATCATTTGTTATATTTTTTAAAACATTTAGTTGCAGTTACACCTTTTCTTACACTGCATAGTTATATCTGGCTCTAGCACCATTATCCACAACCATTCACTCAAATGAGCCATATTTCACCCATTGTGCCGATCCATCTGTTGGAACTAACACCTTCTCTTTGCTACTGGTTCAAAAGATTATGAGCAAGTACACAACGGAGCAGCGTTGACCCTCGGACAACATATAGTGTATCCATCAGCTTCAATCTTGCGAAATCCAAGGATACTATGGAGAGTGCGAAGTACGTTTTTGTAGCATTTGCCCACCTCAAAGGTATTCTATAGGTCTTTCTCGTTCATTCCAGTCTTAAATCCATTTTACTGAGCCCCATGACGTATTTAACATTCGAGATTCTAGTATCTCAGTGCTTGGCATTCTCAGTAGTCATTCGAAAATGTTTGATGATACTGATACAAATCCTCGATTGAAAAACAAGTATCTACGCATAAAAAATACTCGTAAAATGTTTTAGAATTAAGTGCTTCCCTTACCTTTCATAACCTTTAGGTTGATGCTAGTGGGATCAGTGTAAGATGGTTGGCAGGAATAAAGTCCCTCATCCGTAGGCTTAGCCTTGGCAATGAACAAGCGGCTGATGCTTGTTTTGCCTAATTGCTTGTAAATTTCTATCTCACGAATCTCCATTTCGTCTTCTGTTATAACTTGACCATTGAAATGCCAAAACAGGAATACGGTGCCCACTTCGTCCTTTACGTGACAGGTTAAATTCGCAGAATGCCCGATACTAATGGTTATGATGGGCCCTTCTGCAATGTAAACTTCAACAACTGGAAGCAAAAAGAAAAGAAAAACTTTAGAAACCTTATTACTGCAGTCGGAAAACTTATTTCATAAAATAGGTACATTTCATGGAGCTTCCTTCTTTTTTCTTAATATTAATAATTAATTTTCTTGAGTTAATAATTTTTATCCATCATATTTATTCATTAATTAACAAATGATATCAACTTCATATTATCTCAGTCTTCATTTAAAGTATAATATTTCTTTGAAAATTTTAATTTGGGGAAGGGGTACCTTTTTTTTTTTTTTTTAAATTTATTCATTAGACTACTTGAAATTTTTTTATTTCTAAAGATACCTTTTGTTATGTAGCTACTCTACACATAAATGAAATCGTGAGAGCTTCAATATAAGACTATTTCCAAAAAATCCCTAACCGTAAGCTGATGTCTCGTCAAAAATATTCATTTTATTCTCCTTATTTTAAAACTATTTATAGTATTACAATTTAACAAACAATTTTAAAAAATAAAAATACATTTTTCTACAAAAATAAAAATAAAACACCTATGGAGATTTTAGCAATCTCCTTACTAGCCACTCAAGGGCCTGTTGTTTTTGTCAGCGACAAGAACCCCAAAATTTGGTTTAGAAAAAAACGTGTTCTCTGAATACCTTTCCTGGTTAAAAATTAAAATAAATATATTATTGAATGAATGAGGGAGATGGAATGAATGAATGAGTGAATAAATGGCACAGTCCTTCCTTTGTCATATTACAATTTGCTTTAATTTCATTACTTACTTGAATAAATTAATAATTATTCTTAAAAAGTATTAGCACCTATGGTGACTAATTCTGTTCTTATAAAATTCATATCATCATTGTTAATACCCGGACATTATATGCATATGTATGTATATGTAATATGTATATATATATGTATAATTCTATATATGATATATTGTACTATATCTATAGTATTCATATGACATTATATTTATATGAAATGTGTTGTGTTATATATGATGAAATATATATACATACATACATATTATATGTATATATGTATGTGTTTTATATAGGCTATATATACATATATGTTACATATAACATATATTGATATGAATACATATATATTTATAAATACATATATTTAGATACTATCTCCCCTTTACTATCTCTGAGACAGTAAGGGTTGCTGACTTTTAGTCAGTAATCATTCTCAAGAAAGAAAGTTTCCAATATTTGGCGCCATGTCTTATCACAATAATTTTTTCTGAATTCTGGTTTAATAGAATTTCTTTTTTTAATAGAATGACTTACAAACTTTCAAATGCATGTTTTGATTTTATGAGTATTATGAATTTTTTAATACTCTCACAAATGTCTCTTTTTAAGTAAATTTTAAAGTTAAAAGTAACTAACAGTTTTAACTAATATTTCAATAATTTTCTCTAATAAACTTTGCCACCATATAAAAACGTTGTTTTTAAAAATGTTGGTTTTTATATCGAATTATTTACATATATATATATATATATATATACATACACACACACCACACACACACACACATAGATATAAGCACCAAGAAGAAGTTACCCGATTGTAATGAAACTTCAAATGCAAAAACATTTTTACCGAACATGCAAATGATTCAAATTTGGTCTCCAATGAATGAATAGCGGAGGTAAAAGAACATCGGAACGGTGCACGCAGCAGGTGTATATAAGAAGTGATTCTTAATCAGAAGGTCAAATTTTCTGTTGCATTGCGATTTAGGATACTTTTCAACGACTGAAAAAGTGCCTCGCTGCATAATTCGAGCTCATTACGAGCAAATGTCAGAGTTTGAAAGAGATCGTATCATTGGATTGAAAGAGTCAGGTTGGACAAATTGGACAATCGCTCGTTGTATGGTTCGAAGCGATTCAGCGATTCGAAGTTGCTCGCAAGATTGGGTGGACAATGGCAGATTTCAGGGTCATGATAGTAGTGGTCAGATTAGGGCCATAGCAGATCTAGAGGACAGAGTGATTGTTAGATCAGCTATCACAGCGCCTGGTTAATCTTTATCAACCATCAGACGTGCGACCCGCACACGAGTGTCCACCATGACCATTCACATGATAGAGAAAACTACGCTCGTACCGACCTGTTTGCTACGCCACAGCAGTTATGGTATGGGGGGCAATTTTCCTTGATAACCAGATCCCTTCGGTCGTGATTAGAAGCACATTTACAGCACAGCGGTACGTCAACGATATTCTGAGACCTGTTTTGCTACCTTTCCTTTTGAAGTACTCTGGTCTCTTTTTTGCAGCAAGAGAAACCCAGACCACATGCGGCAGGTGTTGCAATGAGCTGTCTTACAGCTAGTCAAACACTTTCTTGGTCAGACAGACCTGTCTCGATTGGAGCATGTCTGTGATATGATGGACCTTCTATTGCATCTACCGGGGAATGTTGATGACCTAGCCAGACAATTGGAGTAAATTTGGCAAGAAATACCACAAGAGACCGTTAGGGAGCTTTATCACTCTACGCCACGTCTTATGGCAGCTTGCATCCAGGATGGAGGTGGGTCAACACCTTATTGAGCTCGTTACTTTGTAATTCTGTAACTCTGACATAAATCATTCAATTTTTCTGAAATTTTAATCATTTTCTATTCCGTACATAATTTTCCTGTCCACCTATTTTTGCCTAATTTGTATAACTCCTTTTTGGTGCGTAGTTTTTTTGTTGGAGGGTATATATATATATATATATAAATATATTAGACAATCAAATTTCATTAAGGTTTAAGGATTATGAGAACCCAAATGTAAAGTCAAGAAATTGCATTGAAATGGATTTATCGCAAAAAATAGGAAAGGCGTATAATTATTTTTACAGTGCACAGCCGAAGAGGTATGTGGTAAAATTTTAATTTTGAAAGTGAAAATCTCTCCAGCGAAAAACAAAATTATTTTAAACATTTAAAAATGAAAGATATCACTAATGTAAGACAAGTGTTATTTTCCAAGTTTATCACGTGTATCCCAACTTCGGATCTGAGTAAGAGAGGCTTTATTACTCTCTCGTGTGTCTTATACCTTAAATTATTTGTGAAAAAACTGTAATATTGTATCAAGCCATATTTATAGGGATTGATGTACATCAGAACATATTAAAAAATAGTAGCTAAAATGTGAGAGCTCACCGATGATATTAAGCTGAACCGCCATATTCAACTTTGGTTCGGTGCTCACTTGACATTCGTATAACCCAGAATCGGACGGACGTGATTGTCGTATTCGCATGGTCCAATCATCTTCTCTGTTAATGAGGGTAAAACGTTGGTCACTTATGTAAGTAGTCGTTCCCGTACTGAGAATATGAAAATCTCTTCTTCGAATCCAGGAGACCTGAAAAAAAAACATGATTTCATTTTAGAACGATTAGAATGTGATTAATTTTCAAATATCCAGAGTAGTCCAGAGAAAGAATCGGTAACCATTTTATAAAGAAATACTCTTTAAAAGGGTATTGAAACCTTTGAGTATAATTTGTATAATTGTTTCAGAAAAATGAATGAAAATACTGATTTTAATTTCAAATCGCAATGTTGTAATAAATCGGCAACAGAGTGATGTGACATGTGTATTTGCTTAGAATAAACATTTATTTGAGTATGGTAATTATAAAAAAACAACTAAAAAGTGATTAAATAATTATTATGAAACAAAATCACAAGTTCAATAGATTTTTAATTATTAATTCTGGAAATTTTATTAAAATGCAAGATGTAATTGGAATTGTAGCCGCATTTCATGAGCTATTGAAATAAACAAGCAAATTTTTTGCTATTCTAATTGAAAATGTTGCTTCCAAAATTAAAAGTAAATGAGTAATATAGGAATTTATCTAAATCGAATATTTTGTTAAAAAAGAAATAAATATTTTTATTGATATGTGTAGTAAAATATATTATCGCACACACACTGAAATAAATTTTAGAAATGAAAAACTTTTTTCGATGAATACATAAAAATTTTTAAATTTATAAGGGGGGTATCTGAAAAATTGGACTAATTTTTTAAAGATATATATATTTCTTTTCTCCAAAATAACTTATCACCTTTAATGTATCATTTATTATATTTAATTCATTCGCCCAATTATTAATTCCATTATCGGAAACATTTATGTCGCTCATGGGCTGCGATGTCTCACAACTATGGCCTTCAGAGCTTTTTTTAACCCCTCCTACTTCGTCAAATTAGCACCTCTCCAAAGACTCCAAAGTAAAAATAAATCTTTTGAAGCTAAGTCAGATGGGCAAGGAGTGGGATCAAAGGAGTGACGTTATGTTTAGCCACAGCCTTTTTGCCCAAATCTGTCTTTTTGTTGTTCATGCTGCACGGAGAAAAAAGAAATACTCAAAAATGAATACCTAGACGTACTCATTTTGAAATGAGTATGTTTGTATCAGATTTGAGCGTATACCTTTATCGAATGTGAACATTACAAGTATTCAAAACCAAAAAAAAAAATGGGAAATCAGCATTCTCAAAAATTTATTACAGATATAAGGACTATAAAAGTTCCTTTTATATACTGACTACGTATTTTACAAAGTGGGTTTCAAAAACAAATATGGTTTGCTTTAATATTTCGAACTATATTTCGTATTTACCACGCTACACGCGGTAGAATACAGGAATACTAAAATGAGTATGTACGGATACTCATTTTCGCGTCTGTGTTTATTTACATTTTTGTCTCAGTCACGGAATATATACTTCATGAGAAAGATTCTTTTATTTAAGATATAAAAATGTTGTTGAATTGTTATTGATCATTATTTTCTGATTTGAAAATGATTTTCTGTGAGTAGTTATTTGTGCTTTACAGGTGTTTTTTGTCTATATTCATAATGTATTCATGTTTGTATTCACATCGTAATCGTAGCTTCGTGACATCTTACTTTAATTTGTATTAAAATTATTCTCATACAAGTAAATATTTGTGTATGAAGCTTATATTTTATAGAATATCATTACAGTATTCAAAAAGCAGTGTTGTTAAAATTTTAAGCCATTTTTTTTATCGATGACTATACAGCGATGATGCTCGACAAGAATTCCATTTTTTTTCACTTCATAAGTGTGTAAGGAAACTGTCTTTTTTTAATTGACAGAGAAATTATTATACATTTTTATCTTGTTTTAAGATATATATTTGTATGTAAGGTTTTACTATTTTCGAAGAATTGTACATCCGTATTTTGTTCCAATAATACTGTGTGGTAATCAAAAAAGTTAGAAATGATACATTCAGAATAAAATGTTGACAAAAATAGTTTTTATTCCTGAATAATTTTATTATGAATTGAAGTAAATTTCAGATGCTTTATGACAGGAGTAAGATATTTCAGAATATATATTTTTTAAAGAATATGGTTTTAATTTAAACTCAAATTTAATGTATATTTTGGAACCAAATTTCACAATCTAATCAGGCATCCTACCTGTTATGTCTCATTGTTCATCATATTATAAGTGATTGTCTTGTGTTTCATCACTATTGTCTCACATTTTTTAAGTAATCCAATTTAAACTCCTATGACTTGGGGTTAGAAACTACTACTTGTTTATGTTGTAATTCAAAATTTGATTTTTATATAATTAAGGTTTATACACAGATATTTCCTATCTTGGTTTATTTTTATAATGTGGACCAAAATTATTGCAAAATTTTGAATAAATATTTGGTGCAGTATATTCAGATTTTATTCTATTCATGAACTCCAACCTTTATGCACACTGAATAAATAAAACAATCTCTTTTGTATTCGATACATGACACAAATACTATAGATATGTATAATTCATTATAAATTGTAAAAACACTTATAAATGTTCACCTTAGTACAGGGCCAATCATATTATCTACCCCTTTTATATGTTGATACTTGTATTTTTATTTACACAATTTAACCACTTTATTCATGCATTTCTTTAAATTAATATGCTTGTACAGAGATGAATTACTTTGTTCTGGTGTTGGTTGGAAGAAACACAAATGACATTTGCACGACAAGGCAACGTTACAGATTCTTAAACAGTACTCAAGATTTATAGAATGTAAAATTTTCTATTTCCTCAAAATTCTGATTTTTATCCCCAACTGTATCATTCCTATTCAAATATAATTTTAAAAATTAACATTTTATACATATTTTTAAAAATCAGATTATCACTAATATAAGTTTAGGTATGTGTCTTGTTGTTTACAATAGTAAAAATTTCTCTTCATTTACATTAAAACATATAAGTAAAAATTGTATTTGATTAATAAATGTTACTTTGAGAAAAAGAATTTAATGCTAGCTAAATATATATTATTAAATTTGAAATTGTATTAGAATATACATATTAACATATATTTTTCTTAAATACTGTTGAAACCTATTTGAAACATTGTAATCAACTTATGATTAAATTAATTTTGTTTGCAAAACACATTAAAAAACCCTTCAAGGTACAAAATTGCACCCGTTTAAATCATAAATTGTTATATAACTGTTACAGCTTTAATTATTTATCCTGATTAAATGAGAAAATAGTTTAATCCAATATTGCCTTATTTTTTAAACAAGCAGCCTGATAAATATAAAGTGTTTATATATAAAATATACTATAATTCAGAAGAGCGTAATTACACTTTAAGTATTCACATGTGTTTTTCAGAGGGTTTAAAATAATTACAATACTAGAATAAATATTGAGGCCCTTATTTTTAACATGTCAGAATCAACTGATGATCTAATGATGAATAACAATATTAAAACATGAAATAATTTGAAATACAAAATAAACTTAATCAAAACAAAGGACTGGAATAGTCGTTAGCAGCTCAAAAATACATCTGTTTAAGGCAGAAAATAATTTAAAACTTATATTGGAAGTGTACAAACAAATGCCAGAAGCAAGTTTAAATAGGCTTACTGAGCAACATTTTAACTACACAATTAAACGAGCATAAGTCTATAGATGTATAAAAACATACTCAGATTATTTCCTTTCGAATGTAAATAATTGAATAATGTGAGAATTGTATTGAATATATGAATTGAAATAAAACTAATGTACAAAACGTAAACAGCTTGCTCATAGAGAAATCCGATGTTAACGCATACCATATAGGTTTGTTTTGGTAGACATATATGTCGGTAAAATTATTAATTTTTTGCTATGTATGATTTATGACAAATTTAATTATATGCTGAATGTAATAAATATTCACCTCATTTTGGCACATTATTTAAAAAATATTGTGTTGCAAGTTTTACGTATTTACTTAGACACCTAATAAGTCATACTATTTGATTCATTCAGATCAAAAATGAACTCAATTTTAAGCAACACCAAAACATTATGGCAATGGCTGTTGCAGTAGAACGTAATATAGGTCAAAACAAAATTGAAAAAGTTTATTTATACCATGGAACATAATTAAGTGCTAAAATCACATAATTTAAAATTCCGCTTTTAAAGGTGACTAACCAATAAAATGACTTACAAGTCTTGAAATAGGCAAGTTTACAAAATACTTTTGTGTGCAACTAACTTTTCTAAGAGAGTAATTTGGTGTAAAATTTATAATACTTTTTTTAGAACAGAAATTACAAAATGAACATAATCAATTGGCAAAATCAAACATGTTAATCAGTTTCAATAATTTTTATTATTTTATATTCCAAAATTTCTTTACAATATGTGACATTATGTATATTAATTAAATGTATTGACAAACTAATGCATAATGTATATTTTGTTTTAATTATGAACTGATCCATGTTATTTTAATTAGATTTATGATATTGTATAATATGTAATGCTTGTGATATTTCTAAAAAAAAATCTTATTATATTGATATTTTTTATAATCATAAGGAGACAAGCTCTGTCCGAGTAAATTTTAATCCATTAACACCAATTAAAAATAACACGTGTGTAGAAAAAAAAAACTTTAAAATTTCTTGTATAACACATGTTTTGGGATCTAAGTGTGTCAAAGTTCATAATTCAAAGCAAAAAGAACTGCTTTATAGAATGGATGGTTTCACAGACCAAGCAGAAATTCTTACGTATAATAGTTTATACTATAATGGTTAAGTATATTCCAAAAATATAGCTGTATTATATGGTTGTGTAGATGACTTGCTTCTCTTTTGAAAAATTAAAGAACTGTCTACATAATAACAATGCAAAAATAGTATATTTATTTGAAACAGCGTTGTTTGAAAAGCATTTTCACTCGTATTTAGTAACCTGATAAAATGTTGTTTTGAAAGAAGTAAAAAATCTGTTTACCTTTACATATGTTGGAAATAAATTACTCGGATCCTGCCAGGAGGCGCCTTTGTCTCATGTGAGTGAGAGCGCACGGGTTCATGGGAAATATTTGACAGAATGCCTTTGGATCTTGACCGCGTAAGGCGGGTTATTTCTCCTGACCGCAAAAAGCGGGTTAAATTGTAATATAGGCTATGTGGAAGCCTTCTGTAGTTGTAAATAATGTAAATATTTGTTTATGTGTGATTGGTACGTGGAGTCCTAAAATAAATGTGTAATCTAAATTAACTGCTCTCCCTATATTTTGGTTTGGTGGATATTAATCTTCAACATTTGGTGCCGAAACCCGGGAGGAATCTACGTAGCCAATTAAAGGTAAATCTTTGAATATATTTCGCCTTTATTTTTAAAATCGATTTCGGAAACACGATGAATACTTTTGAAAAATTAAAAGCTAAAAGATCCGCTTTGCGCGGAAGTATAACTAAATTTATGGCAAAAACTGAATCAATCTTGGATTCTTCAGTGGAAGATACTGATTCGGATGAAATACTGGAACTCTTGGAACATATAAATAAAAAGGAAAATGATTTGAACATTGTGAATTCCGAAATCGAAATTGCTATAACCGATCCTACTGTATTTGATAATGAATTTAAAAGAAGCGAAGAATATTCTGATAAAATAACAATTATAAAATTTCGAATAAAAAATCGAATTAAAAGGATAAATGATCTATACAATAGCGTTGCGGAAAAGAGAGAGAACAGACCTTCTCAGTCTGTATGTTTAAAATTACCCAAGTTATCAATTAAACCTTTTTTATGGTGATTCCAGTTTGTTCTTGGAATTTTTTAATAGTTTCAATAGTGCTATACATGAAAATCCTTCTTTGTCAAAAATTGAAAAATTTGTGTACTTGAAATCTTTAATATCAGGGCAAGCCTCTAATGTGGTTTCAGGATTTCTTTAACCGAAGAAAATTATGAACAGTGTTTGGAATTGTTGCGGGATCGTTATGGCAACAAAGAAAATATTATTGCATGTCACATGAATAAATTATTAAGTTTAGAATCTGTAAAAAGTTCTTCTAATTTGAAAGGTTTAAGAAAATTATTGGATGCTTGTGAAATTAATATTAGGAACCTGAATATTTTGGGTGTAACTTCGGACTCTTATGGGCATCTTTTAAATCCTATTCTTCTAAAGTTACTGCCATCAGATTTAGTGCTTGATTTTTATAGAAAAAAAGATCCGACCAAAAGTGATGTAACTGAATTAATAGCATTTCTAAAAAAAGAGGTCGAATGTAGAGAAAGTGTGTTAAATGTATTTGGAAAGAATTTCGATGATGAATCGATCATCAATAGGAAACATACCACTTTTAATTATAAGCAAATTAATCCACATGGCAGACATAACACTCCTTCAGCTTCTGCTTTGAACATAACAACGTCTAAATTCTGTATATTTTGTAAAAGTAATCAGCATTATGGATCCCGATGTAAAAATATATCTGATGATAAAAAACGTGCTAAATTAAGAAAAGAAGGTAGATGTTATAGATGTTTTAAATTTCATTTATCCAAAGATTGCAAAATTAAAGTTAATTGTGAAAAATGTATGAGTTCTTCACACATACAATTATTCTGCCCAAAGGAACGAGAACCCAATTCACAATCCGAGCAACAGGAGAATGAAATATTTGTAGGCACGTCACATTCTCCATGTTCTAACTCAACTATTTTACAAACTTGCACTGTTCTAGCGTCATCAGAAAATAAAACCTTAAATATAAGAATATTGTTGGATTCGGGAAGTGAAAGAACATTCATACTACGAGAAGTAGCAGAAGCTCTGAATTTAAAACCGATCCGTAAGGAGAGACTGTTACTCTATTCATTTGGAAAAAAAAATCCCGAACCTTCCAACTTCGATTTGGTTCAACTGCAGTTGAAGAATCCCCATAACCCAAAACACAGAATTCCGATTGAGGCATTAATCACTCAACACATTTCCGGTGCATCTTTGGATTCACGATTTTTAGTTAACAAAATAAAGATGTTAGCTGAGGTCAGTGGCCTTGAACCGGCAGACTCTGGTAAGGGAAAAATTCAGCTTTTGCTTGGAATGGATTTTTTCTGCGAAGTGATAAGGGGTGCGCCTGTAAGAATAACAAAAGGTCTGTTCGCTCAAAAAAGTTTATTTGGTAATATTATTTGCGGAGCGTTGCCTAATATGACCTCGAATAAATCGTCTGCTTGTTTTGGCGTTTCAGTTGAGGATGATTTGAATCAGCATTTGAGAACTTTATGGGAAATAGAGTCGATCGGATGTGATACGGCGCAGGAAACAAAACATGATTCTGAATTTATTAAAGAATTTGAAAATAATTTAACTTTCGCGGATGGTCGATGTGAAACAAAATTGCTTTGGAATTTACCCAAGACACATTTAAAGCAATTGGCTGAATTTGAAAAGAAAAAGGAAGAAAGGCAAGCAAGGCCGTTGGAGAATCAACGAGCAGAAGCATTGCGTCAAGATTTAACGGAACCAATGCTAGAAAGGGAAAATAGTGGAAAACAAGGACCGCAAGAAGATTTGGAATATTTAGAAGGACAGAAATTAACTGAACAGCAAAAAGCAGATGAGATGCGTTCAAAGGATCTTACAGGAAGGGATATTTTTATTGGAGAAAAAAGAGACGCAGAATTAGAAGAGTTGAGTGAAGACGATAGCTTAAATCTACCTAATCATTTGAGGAAACTAGGAGATGCAAAAGATATTTTAAATGATGAAAAAGAAGAAGCAGACCTAACAGGACGGAGAAAATTGGAAGAAGTATTACTTCAAGATACGGTTGAAAATAGACCCCTTCTGACAGAAACAGACGCTCCCTTTCTCAAAAAAGGACTCAAAATTCTACAACATAAGGGAAATAGAAAGACAAGAGTCATTGAACTCCCGAGGAGAGATGTCCACGGAGACCAAGGAAATACGATACAATTCACGAATGAAATCTCCGCCACAGGAATGGCTAACCCCCAAACCCCTTTTGACCCCGGCGGGTGTGAATTTTCTCAGCCCAAGTTAAAGTGCCTTCTCCTACAATGAAGAGGAAAGATGTTCTGGAGCGCAGTCGCCCCCCGACAGAGGAAAAGAAATTATAGTTTATGACCCCCATCTCCGGAAGGAGTGCAGCGAGAAAAAAGGGTGACTCGGACAGTATGAGTCTGTTAGGTCTGTTAGCTCTAATCGGCAAAGATAAGGAAAGAGGGAACCTGAAGACCCACCCCCTGTTCCCGTACCACTAACTGAAAATGAGATAAAGCCTTTTTTTTATTTTATTGCTCTGTTATTGTATAGGACTGAAAAGAGACTCTAAAACTATCTTTTGTACGTGATTTGTTATGATAGCTCCTTTTATAAGTTTTGTATCTTTGTAGCAATTTTACTAGGAATTGAATTATTTGATTTAATTTTGAATATTTATGAAACTGAGTATTTAGAGAATGTTCAATTTAAAGTATCTGTGGAAAATTATTGAATAATTAGTAGAATAAATATTAAATGAATATTCAGAGAATTATAAGGAATATATAATTAGAGTTAAGTAAGGATTGATTATGGAACTTTGGAATGGTTATTGTTAAGAAACTTTATTTAGAAATAAGTTTTGCGTAAATATGTGAAGTGTTATCGGTCAGCATCTTATAACTGATTAATTATTGTGTTATGATAAGGAATTTCTTGTGATTTTATGTGTAAACTATTTCTGACTCTGAGGTCAATAAGAGTTAAGTATTTTCTATGCGCATGATGATTAATATTTAAAATAATTTGTGTGTAGTTAATGAATTTTGATATTTTATTGTTATATGATAACTAATGAGTAGGATAACATGAATTTTGATGTTTGATATTTTAAGCATTGGAGGAATGGAATGTTGATTTCTATGTGTATGATAAGTAATAGTTTCTGTGTATTAGTGTTTAAAGTGTAACTATTTTGATGCTATGAAGTGTTTTTAAATAAGATTTTGTTATGAGGAATCAAGGAATGTCATTTATATTGTAAACGGTCAAGTTAATATTTAGTCTTATAATGCAAGAAATATTTTGCTTACTGTAATGAATTGTGTAAAGTGTTTTTTGGAAAGGATGGCAAAAGGAATATTTGTTGGAGTTGAATTCTTTTCATGCTGTTAAAAATAACGGAAAAATTAAAAATTTTGAAGTAGATGACATAGTTTTAATTAATGATAAATATTTGCAGGGAAGCTTTTGGAAATTAGAGAAAATTATTGCAACCCTTCCTGGTAGAGATTGGAAAGTTAGGTCATGTGAGGTGAAGACTGGTTCTACAGTGTTCAAAAGACCAGTACAATTATTATATAACTTGGAACTGAAAGATGATAAATTTTAAAAAATGATTCTTATTTTATTTTTCTTTTAGTAGCTACATTTCAGTCTATGATGTTCATGTATTGTTTTTATGTATGTATTTGATATATTTCATTGATACTTATTTCATTAATTTTTTATGTCATATTTGAATATTGTCTTGCTTAGTACAAAATTAATATTTTGTATTGCATACATTTTTTTAGATTTAAAACATTTGTGATTCATGTATTAGATTTTTTTCTTGCAGTGCATTAAATGAGTTTAAAATTTCTTGATTTTGTTTAGTTTACGAATCTACACGTGGTAAGTATTTGGTTATTTAACAATTTGGTTAATGTGGTATCCTGGCTGAATTATATGCAGAGATATAGAAGAATCTTGAAATTATAAAATTGCTTGGCTCTCTGGTAAATCTTCCTTCAAGGTGATTTATGTTACATGAGTATGAAAAATATTTGAGCTTTTGAATTATTTAACTAGAACATTTGTTCAATCATAAATTGACATTTGATTTATTTTTTGAAGTGTAGTACATGAGTAGTGTTAAGCTTTGAACCCTTTGATTTGAACTTTATTGTGTGAAAAACTTTAATCAATTTTGAATATGATTATTATTGGATTATTTTGTACTTATGATGAATTTTATTTTGATGTTTTTCAATAATTGTTTATACATATGTTCTTGCTCATGAAACCGTGTGCTCTCTAGATGATGAACCTCCGTTCATCCGGGGGGAATATGTTGGAAATAAATTACTCGGATCCCGCCAGGAGGCGCCTTTGTCTCATGTGAGTGAGAGCGCACGGGTTCATGGGAAATATTTGACAGAATGCCTTTGGATCTTGACCGCGTAAGGCGGGTTATTTCTCCTGACCGCAAAAAGCGGGTTAAATTGTAATATAGGCTATGTGGAGGCCTTCTGTAGTTGTAAATAATGTAAATATTTGTTTATGTGTGATTGGCACGTGGAGTCCTAAAATAAATGTGTAATTTAAATTAACTGCTCTCCCTATATTTTGGTTTGGTGGATATTAATCTTCAACAACATATGAGAACTTCCTATATTTTAAATACCTCATTGTAAGCTAGATTAAAACATAAGCAATGTTGTACGAATGGGGATAGAGTTGGAATATAGCATGGATTAGATAGCAGTGTTTATAAGCGATTTTTAAAGCGACATGCCTTCATCTGCAGGAGTTAAAATATTATTTTTTTTTAAATATTCTTGTTTCAAAATCGTGAATGTTTTGTTTTTAAATACCCGATATCTATGTGCATGATATTCAGAATAAATTTTTCATTAATGTGATACGGTTTTATTTTTTCTGTGTACAGCGAATCATTAATTTTAGGTATTAGTTTAGTTATGATGTTAATTCAAAAGTAAATATATATTAGATGGGGGAAAAATGCTGTACATAGTAATGTACAGCATTTTTTACACATGTAAACAATGTACATGAAAAAAGTATTAAGTTTTTTATAATGGAAAATCTAATATTCATCATAATGTTTCAAGATATTTCTAATAACTTATTATTAAGTGACTGAACTTTAAATAAAACTCCATTTTCTGCACATATAGGAAAAAAACTATATATATTGCTTCTAAAAACATAAATATATAATTCTTAATGAACTGAATTGCTTCTGTAACTAATAGCTCAGATTCCTTACACATTTGTTTTGAAAAGAATTTAACTCTTGAATCGAATCGATTTTCGTTAATTTAAGATTTATTAAACCACTCGAATTGATTTAAATTTGAGGTATAAGCTCAAATTACAGTTTATTATCACATAACAGTTGCATTTTTGTGTCTAAAAGTAACAGTTTTGTTACACACAGTAAATGAATGAATTTTGAATCGAAAGTTTTGTAACAAAAACTTCATACAGTGTAAAATAATATATAAGATGAAGAAAATGATACTTGCAAATAAAGGAGTGCTTATTTATTTCCCTGAAAATTTTAATTGATATATATTTTTCTGTTTAAAATTCATTTTCGATACAACAGTATCGGAAAATAAATTCAAAACATACTCACTGGATTGTTTGATTCTCATATTTGATGCAGTAACAGATTCACAAATAAATACATGACACTCATTTTTCTATTCCACACTCATAATTGATGAGTGAGTGAATGTAAAGTTTATTGGCGCAAGAGCCAGATATGGCTATGCTGCGCCAAACAAGATTAAACTGTGGTCTAGACGTGAAGTTGAAAAAAAAAGGTAAAATTGGTTGACAAGAAGGAGGGTCGAAAATAGAGAAGGATCGCTAGGGTATCCTGGGAGTGCGTCACTCGTGTTTACCAAAGACAGTAAACCCCATGGGAAAGAAAAAGATCACTAGGGTACCTCGGGGTCATGATGCCCGTACTTACCTGAAGAAGGCAAGTCCCTGAGGTCCCCTGATATAATCCCCAGGGGCAGGGTGCCCGGCTATACCCCCAGACGCTGGGTACCCATTTTAGTCGCCTCTTACGACATGCATGAGCTACAGTGAGACTATTCTGTCATCACCGGTCACCACACGGGTCCACTCATAATTGATACAAGATTATATTCAAAAATGAGTTTTTGAAGTTTCCATTTTGAGTACGTACAAAAATGAGTATGTGCGAGTCTCAAATATGAGTATGTTGGGATCGGAACTATTTTGAGTATGTGACGTTTTCAAAAGTGAGTATGTGAAGTTGCCATTCTGAGTATGTGTTTGTTACTAAAAATGAGTATGTGCGAATCTCAAATTTGAATACGTTGGGATCGGAGCCATTTTGAGTATGTGAAGTATTCAAAAGTGAGCACTTTCTACTCGATTTTGCATACCCGTTTTTCGCAGTGTGGTTAGTCAGAAACCGTAGCACACATTTGGGAGGAAACATTTTCGTTCCTAAAATATCTGTTAATATTCGCTGATGATATATTCAGTGATTCACCAATGATCTTAAGGCCGAAATTCAAAAATATTCGGACAATTTCGTCTATTCAAGTATTCCATTGACTTCCATAATGAGGTTTGTAGTCAATCGACATATTGCAATTTATGAATAAAGTAGACTACTTACGCATTCAAACCTATTATTAATATTTTAATATTACAACAGTGTTATTAAAATATTAATAATAGTTTTGATTGCATAAGGGGTCTAATGTGATAATATATCACATAAGTGGTTAAATGCATTGCTTTTATAAACTATTTTTAATATCACAATAGTTTTCCCGAAAACATTATTCACTCGAATCGGCAACTAAATACGTACTCAGCAAGCTACACTTAGGCTAGCGTTGTTAGAGGAACTTATGGGTACTCCTTTGTAAACGTTCACTTCCAAAGAAATTAAAACTGTTTATATATGCATGAAATAAAAACAAATGAATATAAGTTTTAGTAGAATAACGCTACTTATGAATAGGTACATCATATTCTGATCAGTCTGAAATGCGACAATATATTAAATGAGAGTGATTGATGACGTATCTGAAAAGGGATTAAGAGTGGTGTCAACTGAAAACGTATTCTTCTGTATGAAAGAATAAAAGTTTTCTACGACATAAAAGACTCGCAAGTATCCTTTTCTCACCACTAAACAAAAATTTCATGTATGTCCGATTATACGCTTCTTTTCATAATATCTTGAAACGATCGTCTTGTGGTTACTGTCTAGAGCTCATTGTCGGTGTTGCTTAAGTACAGTCGTGGTCAGAGTCCTGTTATCATATAAGACCAGCCATATAACGGGGCTAATGCACGTTACATCAGACGAGGTTCAGTTTTCTCGTATTAGGATGGTGTGAAAGCGTGGAGAGTGGGGTACCCCTCGACTCAATTGCTATCTTCATCACATGATCGAGACTCAAAACTGCAAGGCTATCGGGAACAGCCGTCGCTTTCAGTTTGTGTGTGACGTTAAAAACAATCAATCAATAAATTAAATAATGTTTGACTTGTCAGTTTCGGCCAATGACTATTTAAAAAAATATTTGCATACAAAACTATATAGAATCAAATTTCAGTATTAGATAGTTTCGGAACAAATCAGGATATCTTTATATATAAAAATTTTGAGTCACATTGTTTGTCTGAGATAAACTCCTAAGCTAATGAACCGATTTTAATAAAATTTTGCACAATGTGTGCAGTTCGGTCCAAATTGAGAGATAGAGTAGTTTTTATCTTAATATATAGTCACGATATTTTTTATTGCAAAATATTTGTATAATTTTTGCTTTTAGGATCTGCCGTTTGGCAACACCCAATTTCTTCAAAACAATTGGCAACAATATTGTGTTTACAAAGCTTAAACTGTGTTTACAATAGTACTCATTTCAAATGATGCGATTTATTGTGATAGATATTAATTTCAGTTAGATATTTTTGATTTTATTAGTTAGCATTAGTATTTTGTTAAAATTTATGGCTAATGGGAAAAATCGAAGTTCTATTCGAAAATACAAGTTTAAGGGAAATCGTTACATCAAGAATGTGGATGAGAAGAACACTGATACATGTATTACAACAACATTAAGTGAATCAAAACTCAGTCACATTCAAAACCAATTGATAATTTAGAAAATAAAGATCATAATATAGTAATTAATTTTAAAATGATTAAAGTCAGGAATAGCGTGTCCCCTTGGTGATTGGCGACGAAACTTGGCGACTTCTTAAATTGGTTGCCAATCGCCTACGGGACACCTTATTCCCGACTTTAACCTTTAAATGATTTTATTTCCTCATTTAATTGTCCTGAGTGTTTTCAAAATGGTATTAAGTTTTTCGGAGAATCAGAATTTGGCTTAGCATCTAATTTGTTACTAAAATGTCCAAACTGTGAATATTCCGTCTCCTTTTGTACATCTCCAAAAGTGAACAAAATGCACAGCATCAAACTTGCATTTGTTTTTGGCTTGAGGATTATTGGAAATGGAAATTCTGCTGCAAAAAAGCTGTGTTCACTATGAATTTGAACATTCCATCTAAAACAACTTACAATTGTTTTGGAAAAAAAAGTTTGAGAATGTTTCTAGTAATGTGGCTCATGAAATTATGAATGAGGCTACCACTGAGATTCACGAAAAAAATAATTTTGATGAAATTGTTCAGTGCGGCCTGTCAATCGATGGAACATGGCAGCGAAGAGGACATTTGTCTCTAAATGGATGTATTCAAGTCATATCCATAGATACTGGTAAAGTGCTAGACATTGAAATTATGTCAAAAATGTGCAGATTTTGTCAAAAAAATCCTGAAGGTAGAATTACTCATAAGTTTGGGAAACATTGGGATCATCCGGTGCCATGGACCCATCGGTATCTATCGCATGTTTGAAAGATCAACTCACATGAGAAAATTAAAAATATGTGCATTTCTATGGGGTTGCTGATTCAAAAGGTTTTGATTCGATTAGAAATATTTATGGTGAAAATAGTGTCACGAAGTTTGAATGTATAGGACACATTCAAAAGCGTGTAGGTTCAAGGCTTCGAAATACTGGTAATATAATGATACTGGTAAAGGACTACCCCAAAACATAATAAACATCATAAACCTTATTATATGAAATTATATGACAAGCATTTACTGAATATATGTTTGTATGGGAAAACACAAAATACAAATGAAAGTTTTAATGGTCTTTTGTGGAAATTTATACCGAAAGAAGTTTTCGTTGAGAGAGTTGTAAACTCTTTGATTAGGCGACTACTTTTCCGTCATACAGTTTAATAAAGGGTTTCAAGGTTTGTTTGATGTTTTAAATGCAGATGATGTGCAAGTAGGAACAAATACATTGAAAGCGTTTGCTCAATTTCATGAAGGGCGGATAACTGAATCAAGACGACATTCATCACGTAGTGTGAAAACTACGAAAAAAAACAGATCTAAAAAGAAAAGAAAATTTGTCAAAGATGAGGTTAATGAAGGTGTAACATACAAATCTGGGGAACTTTAGCCTACCACGTAGGCAATTTAATGTAAAGGTACAATGATTTAAACTTTAAATGCGTTTTTCTCAAAACTACTTTTTCCGCATAATGTGTGCAAGGTGTCAATGATAACTGAAAAAAGTTATGAAAATATTTGTTTGAAATTTCCTGAACCATATATCTATATTGTTTTTAGGGAATATACTCCAATCCTTCATCGTTCGACTTTCGCCGATGAGATTAGCGCGTGTTTGAAACATTTGTTCTTTGGCGAAGTGTCGAAACACTTCGACTAATCATAAACATGTGCGCACAATTGCAAAATGTTCCATCGGCAGAAATGTTTTCTGAACAATTGCTAAATAGTTGAAAAGGAAGAACAGAACTTTAACCAATAATCAATGCATTAAATTGCCAGACAATTTCTGCACTGTTGTTCATGCAAAAAATTATTTAATTGAGAGTGTCTTCATAGACATACAGAATAATCACTCTGATCATAACTGGCTCAGTAATCGGGGTATTTTGGCATCCAAAAATGTCGATGTCGACAAAATTAACTTCCAGATACAACAGTTGCTGCCAAGTAATCTGGTGTCTTTTAAATCAATCGACACTGTTGTTAATGAACACGAAAGTGTAAATTTTCCAATTGAAATTTTAAATTTTCTGGATATGCCTGGAATGCCATCACATAATCATTGGTTGAAGACTGGTTCACCTATTATTCTTCTACGTAATTTGAATCCACCTCTATTACGCAATGGTACACGTTTGGTCACCAAAAATATCATCCGGAAATTCTTGAAGCTACCATTTTGACTGGAAAGTTTACAGGAGAAGTGGTCAAGTTGCCATTCATTCCAATGACACCATCAGAATCTATCTTACCCTTCAAAAGGATCAGTTTAAATTCGATTAGCTTTCGCCATGACCATTAAAATGAGTCTCAAGGCCAAACGATGTCAATTTGTAGCTTAGACTTGGAAAATCCATGTTTTTCCCATGGGCAATTATATGTTGCATGCTCACGTGTGGGAAAACCATCGAATCTATTTGTGTTAGCAAGAGACAGGATTCAAAGCTAATCGGTTGTGCACCGATTAGCTATGAATTATTTTATAATTCAAAATGATGAATATAATTATTAAAAGTAATAAATAATCTACGCAACCGAACTCATTTAAAAAATGTTATATGTTAACAACTAAGAACTTTGTAAATTACTCTTTTATTAAAAACTATACTTGAATATGAGATTAATAAAATATAAACTTCAAAATTTTATATTGATTTGTGCTTAATATTAACTCCATGAAAATTTTCATCAATCGCTTCTAAATTTTGACATAAGGTCCGTCCATCCATCCATCTATATATATATATATATATATATATTAGGCTGTAGCTAGACGTATCACTAAAGTATGTAGCTAGATATGTACGTATATGTAGCTAGACGTATCACTAAAGATGATCCCCTGTCCTTCGATATGGTGCTAATCTGTTCTTTCTTCGTACCGTACTTGTCTGTGGCAACGTTGCTACAGTGTTAGGGGTACAATGATCTACGTGTAAGAGAGCAATCCAGAAGCAAGCTGTCGTTAATCGTACATGCTATAGTAAATTCACATTACTGTAATTATTTTAATTATCGTGCTTCGCGCATGCCTGAAAATTCTTCAGTCTCAATTATGAAACTAACATTCATGATGGAGATGACACTGCACAAGACTTACGAAATGATTTATTTTAATTTTATACATATTTACTCATTATCACCTTCAATATACACCCGTCTTCTACACCTACAACGCTCTATGCGAATCTTCAATTGTTCGAAACAGTACAGAAATTTTTTTGTCAGCTAATTTAAAACACTTGCCGATTTTTCTTTCACAGCTTCAACGAATCAGATCTTGGACCTTATAATTTTATTTAACCTAAGAAACAGATAGAAGTCTCTAGGCTCAAGATTCAGTGAAGAAGGTGAAAGACCTAACAATGGGATGCTATACTTTTGTTGAAACCTTTTGACAGACAATGTGGAATGAGCTAACGCATTGTAAACCCTTAGAATCTCATCAATCGCACGAATACTTAACCGACGGTCAGATCAAACCAGATCATATTTATCGATATTGTCATCTCTTTTTGACGTCGGAGGAAGTTTCAGTATTTAATAAACTTATACGTTTTCCCGGTCATCTTGGAAAAATCTTAAAGCATTCAAAAAGCCGAACATGTGTTAACCCTTCAATGGTTATGAATGAGCCCAGCTCGTCAATCGATTAGCGCTTCATAATGGGTACTGATGAGTTCATCTCGTCCTAAGTTTTTCCATCCAAATGGTTGCAGCCGAACCTTACTTGGGCAGTGTAACTATTGATTTACCTAATTGTTGGAAGCGAAAGTTTCAGCAGCGAAACTTTTCCCCAATGGACGCTGATGTGCTGAATTCATCTGTGGCTATTATCCTGCGTTATTCGAGTTTACAAACGACATTTACTGGCAAAATTTAGTTAATTTGACAATGTACAGATGGAGGTTTATGCACCGTAAATTGTCTTACATAATAAGGAGAATTTTCATCGATCCAGTATTTAATTTAGTTATTTTTCTTGTGTCAATTGGCTAGAATATTTTTCTTGCGTCAATTGTTACTGAAAAATGGCGCATTTATTGCAAATACTGTTATGTTCCTTTATGTGTGAATACATGTTTTAAAGTGTATCACACACAGAAAGAATTTTAGATAAATATAACAATTACAAAAAGCCTTATAAAACTTAAGGTTTTACTTCTTAAATCTTTATAAAGCTTAAAATTCCGTGTATTTATTTAGATATTTTATTATTTTATAAACTAATCTTTAAAATATTTATTATTTACTGAATTGTTTAGAAGAGCGATTTATAATTGTTGTAAATATTACATTAATATATCGCAAATAATTGCTTAAATATTCTATATTTTAGGAACTAAAATTTGTAATATTTATAATATACAAATAAATAATACAAATAATAATATAAAGTGCCAGTTGTAATTGGTCTAAATATTACATTAATATACCGCAAATAATTCTTTAAAAACTATCATTTAAAAGTGAGCAAATTACCCGCACACTGTCAGAAAAGAATGACATTTTCGAAGGAAACTAGGTGAGAAAAGGCTGCCACTTTCAGCAACAAGTTAACTGTAGCTCTATGCATCATAGGAGAACGAAAACTATTGATTCGCCTAACCGTCAAAGAGTTAAACCTCTATTGCCATAAACTTCTTTTCATAAATAAAAAGTTTCAGTAGCTGTTTTTCCATGTTTCAAGTGAAATTTTACGACAATTCGTAACTCACATATTACTTTCCAAGCGAAAAAAAAACTCGTATGTGAACGAAAACTATGCGTATACGAATCGCTTTATGGAAGTGAGAGGCAATGCATTCGAAAGAGAAGGCTTCATGCTAAACAGCTGTTGGATGTTAGCGTTTAACGCGTGCGTACATCTTTCATAGAAGTCAGTCTCGATATTTAATAGTCATAACTAAGTATATATATATTTATATAAAACTATATATGGAAATATATAAATATATATTTGTAGCGCCTTCCTGAACAAGAGAGTGCCATGAACCAGACCTCTATTTTGTATTTTCATCGAAGGGATTCCCACCTTGACAGCTGGAAGGAAAGGCGTGGCCAAAGAGTGAGGTAGCCCGATGTGATAGCTCCTAAGAATTTTGTTTTATGTGAGCCCTAGAGAGCCAAATATTTTTTAAATAATTAGTACATATCATATTCTTTAATTAAAACTATCAATGCGTTCCTTCATTGAATGCTAGACAGTCAACAAAACGATCCATTAGCTCCTTTTCTCAAAATTGAATCCTTGGCTCGAAATCCAAACGTTAATTAAATTTTTAAAATTAAGTACCTTGCCATCTCACTGAATTTGAATCAATCTGTGTTTTTTTGAAGATCCACCTCCATTCTGGTATAAGATTACGTTGCTTTGAAAATCCAACCCGATCCCAGTATTAGAAGAATTCTGCATTCAAATTAGCGAAAAAAGTATTCCAGATTATTGAAGTGCCAACTTGGTTATCCGTAGTCTTGTGGTCCAATTAAATATTGTGATTTTTTTTTGCTGTTAAGTGTGCCTTTGACAGACAGGGAACCGCAATAAAAATTCAACGTTATTTTAGCTATGGTAATGCAAGTATCACTCCCTTATTGTGAAAAATTCTTTTTAAAATATGTGTATGAATATACTGTAAATTTTTTTATGTATCAGTTATACTCAAATGTTATTATTTATTTTAATTAATAGTTTTATTTGTTTTCTTTAACGAATAACTACCTCAAAAGTATTAATTTTAATATGTCTGAGCATATTTTCCTTTTATTCTTCACTAATGAAAAACATCTATCATTTACATAACCTTAAATTACTGAAAGAGGGTAACTTCATCTATTCATCTGTCTGTTCATCATTTTGTAACTGTCTATTCATCATTTTTGTGTTGATCTGTTTTTCCTCTCTTTTAACTTTGAATAGTAATCTTCCTTCTCATGTAGTCATAGTTTGTTTCTATTTATAGAAACGTTTTTATGTATGAAGATGCTAAAAGGTTTTTTATTAATTTAAATATTTCTATCTTTTCTAATCTAAGAATATATAATCTTCTTAACAAATGCATTTGTATTTTGCATTAATCCTCAAGTGTATATATATTTTTTGTAATAGTATATGAGTTTTTATAAAAATCAATTTATAATATAATTAGACATTTTTTTTTTCTTTTAAAAGAAATTGTAGATGAAAATTGTTTTTCAAGTATCACAAAAAATATTTCAAGATGATTGAAACGAATTTACCTTTTTGAATGATAAATGTGTTAAAATTTTTATTAGCACTTTAAATAATGCATATTATTTTTATATATGTATGTATATTTTGGTTGAGAATGATATGTATTTCGAATTTTGTATAACTAATCTTTTCGTTATATCAAAATCAAATAAAATTGATTTGACAAAACCCACTAAATAATTTTATTCATTTGAGTTTAAAAACAATTCTTATATAGACATTTTTCTTTTCGAAATTGTTAGTTATTATATATAGCAGGCCAAATTTATTTCTTTGGCAAAATGTCTTATTTCTTAAAAGGTAAGAAAGATGACTTAATTAAACTAGAAGCAGAGTTAAGTTTAGAAGCAACAGCTGAAATTACTAAGCCAATATTATATTTTTTTGAATTAAAATTAGCACAAGGTAAGATGAAGAATATACCAAATTAATGTTTGTAAAGGTAGGAAAGAAAAGGAAGAAGAAATGAAAGAAAAATAATTAGCAGAGGAGAGACAACAAAATGAGGTAGATTCGGAGAGGTTAAGAACTGAGGCTCTGATTAAACCTAGTCAAATGACATTAAAGGTAAATACTCATATACCGAATAATAAATTGAATAAGTTTCCGCATAAATTTGATTGGAATGAAGAAATAAGACTGTATTTGATATTAATTGAGTGCCAGCTAATATGATGTCTGTTAGAAAAGAGTTTTAGGTTACACATCTGTTGGTTCTACTCACACAAGAAATAACACAACTAAATGATCCAGATTCTGAAGAAAAGATATAAGATTATGATAATGTGGAGTTGTTCGAAAGATTCAAATTAACTCCATAGAAATGTAGGCCTTTTTTTCTCATACATGAGAAAAGTACAGAAAATACGAAGGGGGAATTTTACCAAGAAATTCAAAAATTCTTAGATCGATGGATTGAGGGATTAAACGTCAAAACCTTTGACTGATTGGAAGATCGTATAATGGCAGATCAAATAAAAAAATAGCTTTTATAGAATTAAACTAATGTCACTTAGACGAATGACGAAATATCAACTCACCAGTGGAGTTAGCCGAGAGACTTGAAGAGTTTAAGGAAGACGGGAGGACATAAAGGACACAACCATGCCTCTCACCCCCTTCTTAAGAACAAGAAGCCTGAGTGAGAAGATTTGAAAATTACCACAGGATAATTAATAATTTTAAACCTGAAAGATGATACTCTGATACCCATTCGAGTAAAGAATTTGAAAAAAGAATACGTAGAATGTGTTACAGCTGTCATTCTCCAAAACATTTGAGTTAAAATTGTCCGACAGTCAAGAAGGGGTCGAAACCTACATTTTCTTCAAACTCTGAAGTATGAAAACTTTTTTATTGCCCCACAGAAGGGCCTGAATCTGACAGTTATTATACTTAGTGAGAAAACTATTTCCACTCTTATAGATGCCATTAGTTCAGTTAATCTCATACAAGATGACGTATGTACGGAGACTGTCGATTAACAAAAGTTGTCTAAGAAATGTATTGTTCTATCCGGAATAGGTAAATTGCAAGTCTTGACGATAGGTTTTTTTTAAATATGATTTCGCCATAGATTATAACCTTCATAACTTTACATAGTATGTTATGCAGATTAAGTATCTAAACTTCAAAGCCGTAATAGGTGCCTATATTTGAAAAAGGCCTCTTTAAATCTCACCACACAAATAAAAAAAAAATATTCGACAAAAATAATTTCCTCTTAAAAACCTGAGAAACCCAAACCAATTTATGTTTCTATAAGAATAATTTTGAGCAATGATCTCCCAGTCAACCAACCAGCTCATCGTTTGTCATTTGCAGAGAAGCAAAATGTCAACAAATATGTTTAAGAGTATCTTGAACAAGAAATCATTAAACCTACTTCATCCGAATATGCTAGTCCAGAAGTAGTAGAACAGAAGAAAAACGTTGATTCCAGACTTTGTATCGACTACCACAAGCTTGTCAAATATAAATTTTCAATACTTTTAACAGATGATGTACTCGATAGACTACAAAAAGTAAGAGTTTATATGAACTTAGAAGGAAGCAAACATGAAAAATGGATCGTCGACGACAATGAGGACAGTCAGAAATTCACTACTTTTTTGTTCCCGACGGACAATATGAATTTAACAAAGTACCATCTGGCGTAAGTACTAGTTCCCAGTTTCCTTCAAAGATATGTTTGCAATATATTACGCACTTTGAAGGCCGAGTAATAATTTATATGGACGATTTAATAATTCCACCACCAATTATGTAGAAAGTTTGGGTAAACAATGAAGTTGCAGTTAAATACGATCTTGAAATGCAATTAAAAAATTATTTTTTCTGAAACGAAATGTAGAATTTTTAGGGGATTTTGTGGAAATCTGTACTATACGTCATTCCCTCACTAAAACACTCGACGTAAGAAATTTTCCTAAGCCAACAACAGTTCAACAGGTTCAAAGTTTCTTAGGTCTGTTTGGTTACTTTTGAAAATTTATAACTGACACTTAATTCATTTAGCAACTTAGTGATCTGTTAAGAAAAGAGAGTCACTTTAATTATGGTCAATCTCAAATACAGAAGCATTTGAGAAACTCAAATAAATATTGATAAAAAGTCCAGTTTTGGCTAGCTTAAGCAAGGAAAAAGAATTATGTTAAATTGCATATGGATGCAAGTGAAGAGGGTTACGGTGCTATACTGCTCCAAGTGGCATATTATGTAAAGCTGCATCCTATACACTAAATGTCTAAGAAAACAAGCCCTCCTGAAGGAAAAGTTCAGTAGTTATGAGCTAAAAGTCCTTGATATTGTAGAAGCTCTAAGAAGTTCTAAACTTGCGTGTTAACTTATTATGTAACAAATTCAAGATAGTAACAGATTTCCAAGCCTTCAAAAAAATCATGAGCAAGAAAGACCTAATTACTAGGATTGATAGATTGGCAGTTCTCCTCTAAATATTCGAATACGAAGTAATACACCGACCAGATCAAAGTACGAAGAACGCGGACGCATTGAACTGATATCCAGTCATGATAATTATAAAAAATACATTGACTACCCAATTGATGGAAGCACAGTCGAAAGATGAAAACATTTGCATATTAAAGACATTCGTAAGTACCGCGGAATCGTAGGATTCTTTCGAAAAAAATGGGATACTATATAAATTTATAAACTTACATGAGCTGATGTTCCTAGTTGTACGTAGATTGTATTAATTAAACTAGTTATTGAAAAGTCTCTTTCAAGTGGCAAAAACTGGACAAGTGGTTAAACAAGAGTTTTTAATTCCAAATTTAATTAAATTTACTCAACATGTTATAGTTAATTGTGTGCCTTGCATACTATCCAATAAACAGTCAGGAAAAAAGGAAGGATTTCTAAATACAATATTTAAAGATAAATCACATCTAAATACTTATCGTGTTGATTTTATTATCCCATTACCATCGACTAATAACAACTATTATCGCATTTTGACGATAGTTGATCCTTTCACGAAGTTTGCCTGGTTATGCCCAGTATAATCTTTCTCCGTAGAAGCTATAAATAATTTGGAAGTACAACAAAATACATTTCGTAACCACAAACTAATAATAATCTAATGAGGATTTACATTCACATCGAAATCCTTTCATGACTATTTTGCAGAAGAACAAATGTAACATCTACAAATACCCACTGCAGTTCCACAAGGTAACCGTCAAGTTGAAAGAGAATCTCTTGTTTCAGTGTTAACCAAATTATCACCTGATGATGCAATGAAGTGATATTGATCTGTAGACTGGTTCCAAGCAATCTCGAACAGTAATATCAACAGTAGTACCAAATGGCCTACATTTGAACTGCTAAATGGCGCTTAAACTACCATCGTTCCAAACCAGAGTTGTGATTGTCGTATACCAAAAGACTACTCGAACCATCTCAAAAGGTGTGCTGAGCCCCTATGCTGATATCGAAAGGAAACAGGCGACTAGAGGTCTCATTGAAGACTTCAGACACGTATACGGCCATCAGAATAGTGCACTAAGTGCCGGGACCCACCTGAACAACTGCTATGTGCCACTCCTGTATCCAGCTTTGTCGTTCGGAGTCATGGAGTCTCCGTCTCTCTCTAAACTGTACTGTCAAGGAATCCCGAAGTGACAGTCAACGTTGGTGCAAACATCATCGCACCATAAAAATGGATACTGGATGTCGTGAAAACATGCCCCTTTCCTGACCAATGGTCAGTGATGTGGTTGTATGTTCTTGCGGGGCTAACCTATATATATATATATATATATATATATATATAGCAATACGTCTTTTATCTCTGGCGTTAGGCATTGAAGATTGTGTAGATCCTACTTGCCGTATAGTACCCTCAACAAACCATTGGTTCAATATTTGTAAGTCAGTGTCTGGATTACGACTGGTGCGACAGCCGATAACACGAAACTATAATCAAAACTCTCGATAGGAAACTTTTTAGAATTCGACACTTGATGGTAAATTTACTTCTTATTCGAGGCATATTACGATATTCTGAGTAATCTGAGACCTAAGAAAATGCTTTCTGATTGAGAAACCCACTACACATCTTTTCTTTTATTCAGCATTTCAGTGGTCGTTTCTCCCATCTGTGTCGTCTATATGCGTAAAAAAACTGATCATTGGTATATTAAAACCTCTTCATACTTTCAAGGTTTTAACGTTCATCACATCTTTCCTGTAGTTGCAGTTTTAATAGGCAAACGTGAATATAATTATATATAAAAACATAAAAACACACACACACACACACACACATATATATATATATATATATATATATAATACTGCTCGCCACTAAATTTGCACTACCAAGAAAGCTAATTTACAAACAAAATATCAATTTTACATAAACCGTATGGCATGAAGATAAAATGATTAAATTTGCAAATTTGCAAGTTCTGTAGTTTACAGAGGTACGTTATTAGTAGAAATAACTACCACCCCTGGCAGCTAAGACGTCCCTTGCCTGGATAGGCAAAGTGTCGAACAAATCTTGAATGACAGAAACGAGCTACTTCTAAAATGTTGCTTCAAATCTATGCCACACTGCATCAAAGTGACGGACCTGTCTCTCAGTAACCCATGGACAGTTCTTTTCAATCGGTAATTGGTCTGGGGACCGTGTAGACCAGAGTGACTATACAAAGCGTTTCCTGAAAGAAATACTCACTACACTGCTTTATTTATGCAGTGCCTTAGATATCATTTTTCTCTCCTAACCCGTTCAAATTCACTGAAATACTAACCATTTGCATACCCTAAACTCTACTTCCTTTCATGGGATTTTGACATTCTTCCAATATCTTTCTGATATTGCAGTTTTAACGGTCAGCAGTGCATATATTTTAAACATACATGCATACACACATTAATATATACTATTTTCATTACTGAGAGTAGGAGGTGGTATAAGTATTATATATACATATTTATATATATGAGAGAGAGAGAGAGAGAGTAGAGTATTTATGAGGTATATAAGTATATATATGAGTATATAGGTATATATATATATATATATATATATTATATATATATATATATAAATAAATAGATGAAACAAATGCATCATTGTGCTCTTCGTTGTGCTGGTGGCCTCAAATGCATTGTTTCCAATAAGTTATCTTGAAGTCGTAGAATTATAATTGCACAAATTCTCACCTAGTTTGCCTGAAGTCTCACATTTTAAATCAAAATAATTCAAAAGCTGCAAAATGCCTAGGAAAAGAAAAGAAGTGGGAAACAGTGAGGTAGCAATAAACGATAAAGCCGAGTTTAAATTCCAGGTTTAAAACTTGTGGGTAGTTAACCTCGTGAAGTTGTCAACCTGTCAAATAGTGCCAGATTTCAGGGTCAGCATTTTACAGGCACCAAATTTCAGTCACTTTGGATGCGTTCCTTTCGATAAATCGTTTGGGAGGACGATTGATAATAGGCGGAAACGGAAAATAACCGATTTGAGCCTTTTTTCAATATTTGTTTTGCAAGGCACATAAGCTTATCTTCAAATTAAAATGAGTTGATCATCAAAATATGACCATTAACGATTGACTTGCAGGAATTTTGTGGCCAGCTACATTTAAATCACGCATCCAGCTTCAAATACAATGAACTGGACTGTACCAAACTGATAATGACACAGTCTTCTGAATAAACCGATGCTAGACATGATCGAATTTGAAATGAGAAAATATCAGAGCTATAGATATGTTCAATAACGTGTTATGTTTTAATCAAGGTATTAGGCATGCAGAAAGTTAGCATTCCTTGTCAGAATCACTTGTCTCTCACCTGGACAAAACACTTCATACGAATATTCCCAACGCTCATTATGGTTTAGGGCAAACAGAGTTTTGGGCCTTAGACTAGCATACAAATGTAAATGTGGATTATTTATAGATCCGAAAAACAGAATATAGCACCAAATAGCCGACTGAGAAGGAGATGGAATAGCTGAAACAAGAAAACGTGTATCGAGCTGCGAAAACATGGCCATTGTTTTTGGATAGTTAATGGCGCTAATGTAATTCCGATCATCTTCAAGACAGAAATTATTACATGGCTCTTTTCACGCATCTATTACTTGAAGCGAAGTCCACAAATTGAGAAAAAGTCCATCATATTTTCGAGAAAAATATATGTTCACCAAAAACAATATGTCTATCGCTACATACGTGACGCATGCCAAAATCACGAATTATGGTTGAATTTGACCATCCTCTACTCGTCTACTCGTTGAATTCTTTGCTTCCTAACTGCTCGTGCTGACACAGATTTTCAGTCGCAGAGGAGGCCTTCGGAAACAATTGATTGCAAGAGAAAATGCTGAGTATACTATTTTGACTAAAGACAGCGCATCACTGGTAAAGTGGTAGATTTCATACAAGGTGTAACGAAAATGAATTTAAAGAAAATTTGTATCTGGTAAGGGTGTTTTTTGTAAACCACATTCATACGTAATTCTCGGATACTTGATTTCTTCCAGTGGAAGGAGAATGCTGTGTTAATGAGGTAGGGAAGTTAGTTGTTACCTTGCTTACAGGAAAAGCGGAAATAAATAAAGAAAAAAGAAAGTTCTTATGTAAAGACATCATATAAAAAAAATATAAAGAGATATTATAAAATTTATATTGCTTATTTTGAGCATTGAAAGTTATAAATATCAGCATACAATAAGCAGAATTTAATAAAAGAATATTCCGTGATAAATCTTAAATATAATTATACTTTTAAAACCATTTTAACCGATTATAAAGCAATCATAGAGAAAGTCATTTTTTCCAAATTTGTTTCATTAACAATTTATACTCAAATGCAAAAATACTGTTAACTAATTTTGCATGTGGAATAAAAAAAAAGAATTTTTTGCTGCCTGTTAGCTAATAAACTAAAGGTAACTTAGGAAAACTCATCAGTTATTTTATAATTTGGGAAGAATTCAGCTACACTTCATCAATAATCTAAATTAAAAAATCCACCCTGATTTTAATTTCCAATCATTATCCCCCTATACCTCTAAAACGTAGGAAAACAGTTTTATGTAAAAGAGCTGCAATTGGTGGATTTAAAAATTCAGGGATGCAACACGAAACAAATTATAAATTTGAACATGGATTCTTAAATTCTGTAAACTTTGGGGAAGCATTTTCACATACATACAAATAAATGATAAACAAATGAAGGTAATAGAAAGAACTCATTCTCGCATTTAAAATGTAATGTAAAGCACTAGATTATCTACTTGACTATATCAAACATGAATCAACCTTATTTATACCTTTGAGATATATTATATATGATAGAGTATAATTATATATATATGATATGTTGATATATACATATATATATATATATACATATATTATTATTATACATATATACATACATATGTAATTTGAGGAGAGAGAGGTATACATATAATTTACATAAATTACAGCAATATATATGAGTGAATACATATTGCATCATCAGTTTTAATCATCATACATGAAGCGATGGTTGGGGTATGTATATTTTCGCACCATGATGTTATTACATGCCATACACACACACACACATAACTAAGCATATACATACCTTAACTATTATTATGACATGTAGGTTGCCAGCTGCTTTCACACATTACACACACATGCTTATCAACCGCTATTGTGACACATTAATTCAACTTCATGCCACATGCTTTCATTACATGTCATTGCCAAGGCCACGGTCATTACATTAATATGCTGAAGGCTTTGATGTCATAAATCATGCTTATGCTTTTTCTGCCAACTCATACACATGAGCTGATATATGCTATATATGTTGGCTAACCATACACACTGTAATACGCCAACCAAGATGAAGGCGGTTATCATTATCATTGGCCAATACATATCTTGACATATTATCATTACTGGTCATTGGGTTGGCTGGCAGGCTTTTCATTTTCGCTAATTGCTATATTATTTTGTCATTACGATGTTAACATTACGCCACATATGTACATTATTATTGAGTTACATACACATATGGCTGTTATTATAACTATTAATACATGACATTGATGTTAATGTTGCCATTGGCTTTTCATTATTAATAACCATATTATACTGTATATATTAGTATATGGCTTAACCCATATGCTATTATTTATGTTATTATACATGCCATGCTATTATTGCTATTACACAAGCTATTACGCTTATTATTATATTATGTTCTACAAGACATATATTATTATGCTATATGCAATCATTACTACATACATTACACATGCTGGCCATACATGCTGGCACCATGTGTTACACACACACACAGCCAATCATATTGCCATATTGCTTATTATTATATTATATAAATCATGACATGGTTGAAGTATTATTATATGCTTGCTTTTCATGCTGGCTACATTGTATTATTGCCCAAGGCATACAAGAAAGCATACACAACTTGGCATAATACACACACACACACACAGCCATGATGTTAATCATACACACACATATACAGACACACATACATTGCCAACTCAATAGCTGCCAAACGATGAACGTCATTGTATTGCACTAGCACACACACAGACAAGACTAATGTATCATTGCTTTTGCTGTTGCGATTTATGTTGGCTGATACAATCATGCTACAAGAATCATCATTACACATTACGGCATCACGTTATTTATTATTATTACGACATATATGGCGGGAATCTGCTGGCTACGGCCATGCATTACACAATCATTGGCTTATTATTATTATGATGATGATATTATTAATCATGTCAGTTATCATTATTATTGTTGATATTGCATGAAGCGCTATTAATATTACATTATATATACATTACATGTATACATACATGTACACACACAATCATTACATGATATTAATCATGCCATGTATGGCTGTGCCACATATGTATGCATATATTGTATTGGCCGCTATTACATAGTATTATTGTATACAATCATATACATGCTGAGATGGCTAACATATTACATATACACACATATTATTGGTTAATCATATATTATTATTATGATATATATTATTGGCTGCTTACATTACATATATGCTGATATTATTAGCATATATTATTATGTATTATGAAGGGTACATGGTTAGCTGTTACACATAAACAAGGCCATCATGCTATTACATATATGTACTTTATAGCTATTATTAGCTGGTTAATCATTGCTGGCTATTATGAGTTAATTATATTATTATACATATTGGCTACTACATACATACATGCTGCCACACATTACATATGATTATTAAGGCATATGCTATTATTGGCGTGGCGCTAGCCACGCTGTCTCAAATACGGGGAACCAAACCATATTGTACTGTACCGCCCATGGTAATTATATGGGGAAAAGTAATTTCAAAGTTAATAAATTCTTGTATTATAGTATGTGATTCAATTTTCCTCGTCCAGTAAAAAAAAAACAGCTGCAAAAAAGTAATGTTAAAAGCATCTTACTTTGTGGCAAACAATGTGCATTTAAAAAAAAACTTATTTAATGTTAAATAACACTTGTAAACCGTAATTTAGACCTAGTATTCTCCACAAAATTAATCCAGCCAGATGGCGCCACATGTTCTTTCTTTAAAAGCTACACGAAGTTATGAGTGGGACTTTAACAGAACGATGATGGATATTTTAGTGAAACTGTGTTTTATATATGTTTTGTGACCCTTTCTTGTGGCAAGAACGTATCGAATATTGTATTGCTGTTCCTGAAAACCATCCCGACCATTATTTTGTCCCAGTCACGACAACATGGTGATATACTTTGGCGCCCGCACGCTACCGCCACAAATCTCAAATGGTGTTCATTATTTTGTCATGAAATAATAACAATATTGGAGGGATACCCACTCTATTAAATGAAAATTTCTCTTTGCTTAATTTATTTCACGACAAGATTGCACCGATTTATCGTTACACATAAAAAGAATTTTTTGTGAAAAGCTTGTTAAAACGACAAACCAATATTTATAAATTGTAATTGTGAAAGCAAAAATACGCCAATCAGTTACGTACAAAGAAAGTCTTCCAAGTACCATTGCATTTAAAATATCAAGTAAGTTAAAAAAAAAGGGAATTGTTAGGACATGAAAACCTTTTACAGCCCATTTTTATTGGAAAGCTAAAGCTATAGGAATAATTCCTATTAGTAATACACAGTACCGATTAACACCGAATAAATAAGGAAACTGTTTCTTTTTTTCAACAGTGTCTAATTTGAGAAAAAGATCTCATCAATCCCATAGGATTTATATTAGGAATAGTTTCTTTACCCACCTTCCTATTTCCTAATCGAGGACTCCTGCAATGGAGGTGAGAACTCCTGCCGCTGGAAATGACATTTTTTTTAAAAGTGCAAAAATCGAAATAAGGAAGAAGAGCTAATTTGTCCAAAAGATCATTATTTGTATGTATAAGAAACTTCTAAAAATTTGCATTTATTTCAAGCATGGCTGTCCTCCTCTAACACCAACAAGGGTACACTTTCAAACTCTGTAAATAAAAGGACATTAAGTATGGCAGACAGTAGTATATTATACAAACAAAATTTAATTAAAAATATTTCAAAATTAGGAATGCCGTACTAAATACTTACGTAAATTTTAAGAAAAGAAATGAACATCCATATAAAATATCTCAAAAGAATAATATTGTTTTCAATATAAATAATTAAAATTATTAAAAACTGAAGTAACTTTTAAAATTATAAGAAAATATCTGGTATTGCAAAAAGTATCCAATTTATAGATTATTAATGTCGCAACAAATCATAGAATAACAATAATATCTTAAAGGCACAAATACGTCCAATAATCTATTACAAATAATGTATTTTCATAACAAATTACACACAATAGTATTAACACAAATAAATAAAATTCATCGTTCAAGCAAATAACAACACAATAATGCTCAAGCATCAACGTAGGTACAAAACAATTAATTTCTCTAACGATATACCAATTTTGGGGTTACATTCATAAGCAATAAACAACATTTAATTTTATAATGAACAAATGCTACTAAAAGTTATAATAAATATATAATATAGTAGTGATCTTCAACTTAGAGTTAATTAACTAATAATAATATTCACCCTGTAGTATGTTAATAAATAATTAATAATATTGACTTCTAAATAAATTCTAATAATTTAAAGAAAGTGGCTATTAGCTGCTCTAATATATTCTTATCAAGTAAATAATATACCTAATTATTAAATAATATTTAATGACGAATTAATAAAATATATTTAATTATTCTAATTATTAAATAATATTAATATTCTAATTATTAAATAATATTTACATTCTGTAAGGAATAAATAAATATGATATTAACGTGCGTTCTTAAAAATTTTAATAAATAAATAATATTAATATTGCAATAAATAAATAAAAATATAACATTAAACTTCTAATAAATTCTTAAGTACAAACAACAATTTTAAACTTCTTATAAATTCTAATTAATGAATAACAATAACAATCTTCCCATAAATTCTAACAAATAAATAATATGTAATATAAACCTTCAAATAAATTCTAAAAAATAAATAATAATATCAACCTTTTAATAAATAATAATAATACAAATATTTTAATAAAAAAGAAATAATACTAAACTTCTAATAAAATATCTAATAAATAAATTATAATGTCAATTTTCTAATAAATAATTAATAATACTAAGCTTTTAACAAATTATAATGATTGAGATTAATAGCTTAATGATTTTGAATAGATAATAATATAATAATTAAATAAATTTTAATAAATATAATAAATATCTTAATAAAGTAATTTAAATAACAATATTAACTTTTTAATGCTTTCTTACAAATAATAATATTAATCCTTCGATATATTCTAATAAAATATAAAATTAATACTTAAATATGTTCTAATAAATAACAATGTAATTCATTTAATTTATACTTATATTATAATACATTGTTTAGAAATAAATATGATTTGATATTAAAATTTTTAAATCGTTTTTTTCCCAAATAAAATTTCTTAACAAGTACTTATTTTAAAAATTACATGCTGCTTAATAAGGTTTTTTATTCAAACAATAATATTCTTCTTCAAATAGTATTAATAACAAGACTTGAAAAAAATTGAATAAAATAATTCTCAAAAAAATTATACAAAATTAACTCGAAGAATGAAGACCCTATTCAACCTTTTCTTTTGTAGATTAATATTTGATCATTCGATTCTAAGTATTTAAACTATGAAAGTGATTGTAGAAAAGAAATGTATACAGTGAACGTTGTAACACTTGAATGAATGCCCAATTACGATTCATTTACTAACGAAAACAATATTTTGCGAGATAAGTAATCAACAAAGTAGATGATCATATTCGCGAAAAATCTGGTTAAAATGAAACATAAGTCGCCCCTATTTTTTAATTCCACAAGTAACTAATAGTCCAGCTAAGAATTTTTAAAACTATAATGGAACTCAAATTTAATATCAGGGCAAGTATGTGTATGTGATATAATTAATAAAAAAGGTGGTTTTGTAAACTTTTTCTCATTTTCTTAAAAGTGGAATGCTCTTGCATACACTTAAAATGTACCGAAAAGTTAAATCACTAGTTCAAAGTTGTATGAATAATATTGGCCTCTAAAGATGTATATATAGTCACCTTGAAAACAACCTTGTGAAACTGTTAATCTCATTTATACAAAGGAGTAATAATGAAACACTCGAAAAATGATTATGAAATGAACGATTTGATACAGCAAGACAATATTAAATGATATTGGCGTGGAACAAGTTTTAATGACATCTTTTCTCATGAAAGATTGAATGGAATTCAATTATTTCCTTTTTCGTTGGGTATGAATCTTCCTCTAAAAATATATGCTTATTTCAAAGACAAAAGCACTGTACTTTTATCTAGGAATCCTAGTCATACAACATATCCGTTTTATTCACTGAATTATGAAGAATTTGAGAGAATTTTTCGATGGACTACTAACATTTTTTTGCGTTTGTTATTACTATTATAATTCGCCCAAAGGTTTGATTTGAACGTATAAATCTGAAATTTTGAATACTTTCGATTCAAAGTGAATATATAAATGAGTTATATGTTCATTTACATAATAAGATAATTTAAAAATACGACTGAAGAGTTTTTTAAAAATGTATTTGTATTTTATTGCGTTCTTTTTTCTTTCATATTCACAATCCAACATTCATCAAAATTGAAATTTATTTGTTGACAATTATAAGTACCATTTTAATAAAAGCATACGTATTATAGCAAAAAATTGCATGCATGATATTATTGTCAGGAAAAAATGAATTTAAAATATACTGTTATAGAAAATAGATTTTAATACCTATAATCATAAATTACTTGAAGTTGGATAATAATGCACATCCAAGCATAAGTTTTCACAATTCGCTATTCTATATTAGGTCTTAAGCATTCTTGTGTAGGAATTTTCTTAACAGAATATGAAAAAAAATTAAAAAACTTTCTGTTAGAGAAATGTTATAAATATTTGCTTTGTCCTTTAACCAAATTAAAAAGAACCGAAATATATCTGCATTAACATTAACGCTCTGTTCTGCATTATTATTAATAAATATGAATGAAAATGTTGAGTAATTGTTTGCAATACAATAGCTTTCATGTCAAATTCAATTGAAATTTCCACATTATGAAATTTTAAAAT
>BMAW01127511.1:16650-26692 GCA_019974015.1 Nephila pilipes | reverse complement strand
TTTTTTTTTTTTTTTTGTAACTTTGTTTCATAATTATATTATTTAACGCTGTTGTTCAGATTCAAATCTCCAATTTAATAACCTGTAAAAAAATTTTATTAGAAGCACCATTTCTTTGCGAGGGGCGAATATCAGTGTATTTTACTCAACGTTTTTCTTGATAAATAATAAATAATGTACTTTTAGAATATCCTTAAATATACTTCCCTATAATAATTTGGGCTGTTATTAACTTAAGAACGACATATAATTTGTTAATTATTGATTAAATCAATGAAAAATACCATTCACTTCATGCTGCAATATCGTAAGAGGGAAAGAAAATGAGGAATACATCAGCTTTCTTGGACAGAAATCTTGATTAAATCCTGAAGAATATAGCAATATGGTTTATAAAATTTAGTGAATATAATTTAAGCAAATGATTAAATGTAATTTAAGTACATGATTAAATGTAATTTAAGTAAGTGATTAAAAATAAGTGATTAAATGTAGTTTAAAGTAAATGACTGATATGTGATTTTCAATTTATGTTTGATTTCTTTTAATTGAGTTGTTTTCATTATAAAAGTTAGAATATACACTTGCAGATAAAATGCCTACCCATTCTGATTCGTGTGCCATCGAAACCTCTTTTTATGTCTTTCTAGTTGCTTGTAATTCGAAAATTAAAAATATATGTGAGGGATTCTCTAAAGAGCTTCCTTTTGCTGTAGTTATCATAATCAAAATAGTGTTACAGAATTATAAGTTGTGAATATTTTGTGTAGTTGAACGATTTGGAAACAAATGCTTACATACAGGGTTTTCCAAAATGATTCATCCGTTTCAAAATTCCAAATTTTTATAGATGAATGACACAGAATGGTAACTAATACATGAATGCAAAGGGAAAATACAGAAGATTTTTTTTTTTTTACAAGTGTTCAATATAACTTCCGTTAGTTACATGTATAATGTCAATTCGATATGTGAATTCCTGCCAAACATGCTGTAAATTGTTAGTGGTAATTGATTGTACAGCAGCAGAAATTTGTTGTAATAAATTTGTTCAAATAAATTTGTGGGTAATGGTGGTCCATATACTTGATCTTTTACAAACCTTTAAAGGAAGATATCGCACGGTGTATATCACCATATAAGGTGACTTAGGTGGTCAGCTGCATAAAATCAAGTAATCTGGTCCACTGGGATTGATCCATCAGTGAGGTAGCTCCGTGAAAGCTTCTGAAACAGCTTTCATGAAATAGATTGATGAAAAGCACACGAGGGCCATTTTCCTCCGGCATAAAACTTCCACAGTTTTCCATTGTATTCACGCGTTACTTATCAATCTAAGTCATTTATTTTTTGAAAGTGTGGATTTTTGAAATCGGATGACTCATTTTAAACAATTCTGTACATAAAAAAAAAAAAAAAAAAAAAAAAAAACCTGTAAATGATTACGCAATTTAGAGTTTTTTAACTGTTTTCGATACATTAAAAATTTCCTTTTCAGTCGTTGAAGCATTTTTCCTTGGAGCTGATGAGAAATATTTAGAAGTAGAATTTTCACCGTAAGTGTATATTTTAATATATATTCATATATCATGAGTTATGTATTTTATATTACTGTGTTGTGATAAGACATAGTGAATTTCTAGTTAATTTTTACCAATTCCATTATAATTAAACTCGCTTATTTTTATTAGAAATAATTACTCATAATTTTTAATGTGTTCCGAAAAGAAACATTATTTACATTCAAGTCGGTGTATTAATTTGTTAAATTAATCGGATGAATAAATATGTGCAAAAGTGAGCTTCATTAAAGCATAAAATCTCTTTGAGTTACACTATTTGAATCTCTTTGCAAAGTGATGAGACATGCATTTTGGCATATGATGACTAATAAATTATTTTTTGCTTTGAAGAGCTATCTAGTAACATGGATGTGAAATTCAAGTAAGGCCTCATACAATGTTTATAATACCTTGTAACATCACAAACTTTTGATATCTTAAATTTCAATTTATCGTAATTGATAAAACAAAACAGCACGATCTTCCTTTATTTAACATCTGAAAAAATTGTCTTCATAATTATAAATGCATTTGAAAAGAGTTAGCCTTTGATATAAAAAAATGATAGTCTGATATATCTATTAAAGATATTGTTCAAATATTTGAATACAGCGGTTGCAAAAAAAAAAAAAAATAGTATTTTATAAAGTCATGTGAAGTGTATAATTTGCAAAAGTAAGCATTTTCAGTGGTTTATAACGACGTTAGGTAGACGTTTTACTGGAAAAAAGTAATCGCAACGTTGATTATCGATTTTTGAAGATTTTTTTTTATTAATGTATCTTTTTAAGTGGGATACCATGTACAAAAACGTCTATGGATTCATTTCCTGAAGCTGTGTCATGAAAGATGATTGCCTTACGTAAAGATATCGAATTTCAATCTAGAAATTTTCTAAAACTATTTTAACGTGTTTGTTTGTTTTTAATATCATACAAAAATGTGAAAGAAGAAAAATAACGATGTCTTTTTTAAAGAAAATGTTAAATATTAGCTTGTAAAGTTCTTAAGCGCCAGCTATTGAAATTGTCAAATTGAATATTTTGATACGTCTTGAAAGAAAATTTGATGGTAATTATGCAAATTATTTAAGTTCATAATTTTGGTTCAAATAAATATATTTGCAATTTGCGTAAAGCTTAAAATTTATTCTTCAATACTCTTCAATTTATGAATAATTTTTTTAATGAGACATATAGTAATTCTGGTGAAGCATGTCATTGTGTCACATTGATTGAATATTAAAAATTTTCACAATCTATTATTTTGAAATAAATGTTAAAACTTTCTTTGAAAATTAAAATTTATTTTGTATATGAATTTTTTAGACACGGTCAGCATTTACTACTTTTCCTGTCTGGAAGAAAGAATGCTATAAAGGTACTTTTGACTTATTTTAATAAAATATTTTTATAAAAACAGTTCAAAACTCACCTGAAATTCTTACTGAGTAATCATTGTCATAATTCGTTAGTGCATCAAATAAAAATAGGTGATTGTAAAGTTTCAATTAAATCACATATTGATTTATGCTGTAAGATTAGATTATTTTTCTAAATGTGTAGTAGCCAGGAGAGCATTTTCTGGGTGCAACAATTTGAAATATATTCAAATGAAACATTTTAGCAACGTTCTTGACAAAATTGACGAAATAAACATAAGAAATCGATTGATTTATTAATGTAGTTCTTCCATGAGTTTATTTTGAAATACTAAACAAAAATTTGTTACATTAATTAAATAGTTATAAATACCGTCTCTGTCTGTGCATAAGACAAAATTTTAGTAGTTGTAAATAAATTAAATTAGATGTCAGGTTTTTTTGTATTATTTTGATTATTATATTGAATAATATTTTCAGATTGAGAATTTTCAATTAAGACAGACACGCTTGTAGTTCAAACTTCAAATGGCAACTGAAATCTTACCCGATATTTATATAAACAACTAAAAAAGAACAGAAATTAGAATATTCTCTCTCGTAATTATACGAAATTTTATTTATAGAATTTAAATGTCAAAAAAATATAATAAAGGACATTAATTTTTTTTTCAATTTATGGTTATGGTTAATAATTTATGGTTTCTATGTATCAAATAATTAATTTATGTTTAATTTTGCCTGTCTGAGAATTTTAAATATTTATTTTTTGAATATGTTTAAAATATATACTGTAAGCGAAAAGTAGAAAACACAGAGATATATTAAAATGATTTTGATTTCTTGTAATATCTCGAATAATTCCTTTATTTGAATCCAGAACTTTGAAATGCTATCTATGTACATATCAATGAGATTATATTTTTCTAGAAAAATTTGTCGTGGAACAGAGTGATGGATGAAATGCTTGTGAAAATTGATATTTATTTACATTCATAAGATATTTTTGAAATTAATAATTAGATTTTGTAAAATCCGTACTAAATTATTCGTTTAAAGAAAATGCATTTTGATATTCTTAAATCTCTGTAAGGTAAAAGTTTTCGAATCTTTGTATAACATTAGCAACGCTTGATTTTTGTATTTAAACGCAAAGGGTTGTTACGAGGTTGATCGTTTTTCGAATACGAGAAAGATCCCCGCAATTCAAAAGCAGGTTCTTTACGGGAAAATCCAAATTAATTCTGAGACTCTCTTACAAATACACTGTATTTCTTTTTAACAGGAGCAATTAACACAATTATACAATACCACAAATTCAAAGCTCGCACAATCACTGAACAGCAATTCAAATTGCGTAATCACAATATAACTTTTACACATATAGTAAGCATATACTACATGCATTCTCTCTGACTGATACACACAGTGGTTGATATATACGAGGGCCGCATTTTTCTTTTTTTTTTTTCCAACCTCCGATAGACCATAAAAGCGACAAGAATACAGAACAAGATGAATTTGTAAGCAAAAATTATGTTCAAACATGATTACTTTTCAACATAATCATCGTGAAGATTCAGGTATTTACCATAGTGGTTGACGAGCTTTCCCATACCCTTTTCGAAGAACGTTGCCACCCATGATGTGATATGGGTCTGCACTTTGTTTCGAAGCTCCTCATTATCTGGAAGCTTAGGCCTCTTAGCCAATTTTTCAATTCAAGGAAAAGATGAAAATCATTCAGCGCTAATTTGGTCAGGACTGTACGCCGGATGATCAAATACATCCCATTTAAACTGCTCCAGAAGTGATTGAGTTACAGCAGTTCTGTTAGAGCAGGCGTTGTCATGAATGAGGCCGACTCCAGTAGTCAGAATTCCTCTTTTAATTTGAATGGCTTTTCACAATCATCGTAAAGTCTTACCATAAACAGCTGCATTGGTCGTACTCCCCAGTTAAATAAACTCAAAAAGCAAGATACCTTTATGGTGACGAAAACCCGTAGCCATAACCTTCCTGCTGTTGAAGATTCGTTTGAACAGGCTTGCGTCCTTGTCCTTCATCGTGAGCGTTGGTTTGCCAGTTTTTATATGTCTACACCATTCAAGAGCAACACCATCACTTATAAAGTGTTCACTGAATACTCAACATATTTTCCTGTGAATTCGGCTGCATTATTTCTCTTTTGCTTGGAGATAATGATTAACACTAAGCAACGCACACTTGGCGGGAGCGTATATTTTACATCGATATTTACGAGCCCTTAGCTCTGCTTGAAATGGTGTGATGGCGTCGGTTTCAGCACAGATTATAGTTAAGAGAGATGCGCAGTCGCCCACGGAGCATTCCAACCTCCTACCTCTTGTCTGGTTATTTAGTAGCTCGATCGGAGGTTTAAAAAAAGGAACCCGTCCTTCAAAGAAGTTCCTGATCTAGCTTTGTCGCTAAATTTGAACAAAATTTACCGCCAAGACCATCCCCACCTATTTAACATTACTTATAGGCATGATCTCACTTTGCCTGAAAACGGCCTTTTCCACCATAAAAGTGAAAAGATTAAAAGGCAACAAAGTTTAAAAATATTTTTATCAAAATATTGAATTCCTAGGAATAAATTGATGCTTATTAATTTCGTATCAATATAAAGATAAGATCTTCTATGTGAAACATTTTCATCATGTGCTACTTATTTCAGTATCGTCTGACAATTTTAAATAAACTTCTTCTATGTAATTTTTTAGTTTTGGTTATCAATTATGAAAACATTTTTGTAAATGGAAAGATTCTTTCCTTGAAATTACTTAGACAGATGTACTGTTATTAGCTCTTTTCAAAAGTGTATTCAGGTTTTGTCATATATATATAAATATAAGCAAATTATCAAATAATCTATCCAACATGAAAATCAAAACAGATTTCACTCTGTAGAATTGCACTTTAAAAAATCAGCGTAAAGGCTTCTGCCTTTAAATTGAAACAAGAAAGTGAAATAGAATAAAATTTATATATTTTTTTAAAAAGAAAGAGAGAGAGATATTGATTCATTTGACATGATAAATTTTATGTCACGACAATCTCGTGTATAATTTGCAGCATTAATTAAGAATTGAAATGATTTCAAAACAACACTGTATCTAGACGAATTCAAAATGTAGACATTCAGTTTCCGAAATTTGATTCTATATCACCACCATCACATTGAAACTAGACTTTTCTCGCAATTTTGAAAAATAATATATGAAATTAGACATCACATTTCTTGAGAAGTTTGAGGTCTAGTATGACTTAACAAGCTCTTTTATTTCACATGAGGATTGATTGTTGGTTTAGCAACACCTCCGCTATGAAGCTCGCGACTATTAACTAAGCAGACGAGGGTCTTCGTTTTCCAAGTGAAGTGAATTTAATCAGTTTCTCTCTCAGTAAGTCATACACATTACTATTTAGATAAGAATAAATGTATGTAAAGGATCATTTTAAAAAAATTTAATAATCTAATTTTCCACTATTTATTGAAAACAGGAACTTAAAATAATATTAAATCATTCATTATTTAAGTAACAAACATTTAATAAATTTAAAAACATATTATTTAAAGAGTAAGGTCGAAAGTTTTTGTTTTTGCACTAAATTTCTTTCCGCTGGAACTAACTTAATTTTTTTTTCTTAAAATTCTTCGTTAAATAGTGTCAACACTGCAGATGGAGGGTTCATTATTCGTTTTTTTAAGTAATACAGAACGTTTTTTATACTATCAACATTACGACATCTATACCTACATGAGGAGGACTATTTACTTAGAGGTGCTGCGACCACACTTAGCAAGCTCGTTAGTGTACCTTGACCCCTTACATCAGGACAAGGTCCTCATTAAAGACATCTGGACTCGTGAGAAAGAGCAAACAACATTTTCGTTTCACATGAATTTTGACCTTATAGAGTCCGATTCTCCTTAAAACTAAGCACCCACCCACATCAGGTGTCCAGTTTAGCAGGTATCATTTCCTACTCCGGATGGAGTGCTTAGGACCAATAACTGTTTTATCACTTTCAGTTATCCAATCAAAACAAAGAAATATGTCCCGTGGTTTTGGAAGAGGCGTGGTCAATTCCATTAGACCTAAAATTTCCACAGAAAAGAGACATTCAGAGCTCTACAAAACGTTCCACTAGAACGTCGTGTCCAAGGACATTGCAATACTCATTGCGACAAGTACTTTATTTTGTAAATATCAACTTAAGTATTTTAAATTAACTGTAATAGAATAGTGTAAATAGTTATCTAAGAACCACATATTTTTCATTCAACGCAACCAAATAACTATGACACTTCAGAGGTTATGCAAATTAAATAATTTTAATATTAGTGTCTGGCATTTTGGCCTTATCTACACAAACGTATCAAGTATGATAACTCCTCTCCGAATTTGATCATTCTTTAAATTCTTGCCTGAGAAATCAAAATTTCATCGTCAGAATTAATAACTCCTATTCGGGAAATAGAAATATCCTGGTTGGTGCAACCCCTGCAGTTTGATCGCTCCAACACTATCATTGGAGAGCGCATAGGTGAGGATTTCTAGTTTGTTATAATCTACATGTTTCTAGTTTGTTATTATCTTCCAATGATGCGATGGGTCTCAGTGGTGGAGGAAGACAGTTTAAGATTTGGAACCGTTTATCTTACCTAAAACTTTTTAGTTAGGGAGAGTGTGAATTGCATTTAACCTATGGCAGTTGATTTGAGTATGTTTGAAAGTATATTATGGGATGAATTTTTAAGTTTTGAATAAGACTTAGGTGGAAAGTTAATTAAAACTATGTTTTCGGGGGTTGCGGGTTCGATTCTGTCGAATTATTAAGATGATTGTTTAATGGTATGTCATTTTGGATGGTGGTGGTGGGAAGGGTCAGCATAGGTGATTTGGAGCATTTTTTGTTGTTGTCAATATATATGTAGAGAAAGACAGGAGAGAGAGCTTTTCAAAACCATCATTATTCTCAGGTAGAGGGAGAGGGTAGGATTAGATATTGACTAGAGTAACGCGGAAAATTGTTCGCAGTGCATATTAAAGAGTTTCTATGGATGATATGTTCAAGTTTAAGGAAATTCCGGATTCGGGTTTTTATGAGGGCGAGATTGTCAATGGGCTCGATTTCGTCGGGTTTTTTAGCAAGGAGGGAGGAGACAGCTTCAAAGTTTTCAAATTTATGTTTTCTGCAATGGCTATGCATTGCGATTCGGTAACGCTGGTAATAATACCCAGGCAGGCACTTACTTTGTTTGGAATAGTAGATATATCTGTAGCTGCGGCAATTGTCGTTCCGCTATAAACCAAGAGAGTGCGAGGCAGTCGGGCTAATTCCCACAAGAAGAAGTAGTATGTTGTTAATATGAACATTTACCAAAGCATCGCTCGTGACTTCTTAAATTTTATTCGCTGCAGTCATAGCAGATCTTATTGGATTAGATAAAAGAATAGTTTTATTTTGTTTATTCTGCCATCCCATTATTCCACTGTTTCTTTAATTCAATAAAAGTTTCTGTTTTTTAATTTGGTTTTTTAGAGAGCGCTAGCTGCAGATACGCAGGTGCCAACAGTCACATGTATAATAAAAAATAGTGTTTCATTATTTAACATCAGAAATCAACCAAAAAATAATCCAATATTAAATTGCTTGGATTGAAAGTCAAAATATAGAATGGTTTTTATAGTCTTTGATGTGAAAAACTGTAATTTTTAAAAAATATTAGATAAACCTTCAGTAATCACTGTTCGAATGAGGATCAATGTATAAAAAGCGTTCTACAGAAATTGAATTTTGTAGAATTTTTTTTTTTTTTTTACACTCGGATTACTTCAAATAAGCCTCAATAAAATTCTTCAAAGTAAAAAATATATATTATTATAAAATTTACGTGATATTAGTGTTGTCTAAAAGTGGAAAAACCGAAAATAAAATAAGGAAATAAAAAAACACATTGTTTATGACAATTTAAATCATTCAGATTCTTTGTACAGAAAATTGCAAGGGGTTACTGTTTATCTCTGAAGTATTGAAAATATAATGTCAAATTGGTACAATTTCTTTTTCCTTTTTAGCAATGAAAGGATTATATTAATTTTTGTTACAATTTCTAGATGTGCTTGCATGTCGAATACATAGCAACTGTCGACAAGAAGAGTAGCACTTGGCGTGGAATAGCTTCGATACCAAAAACCTACTTCCCACCTAATGTGAACCGCTTCAATGCATATGCCATCCATGGTTCAGGAGAAGGAAGACAATATGAAGCACTATTTCCAGTTCCATCTATTCACTTTACACATCCAGACTTGTAAGTCGCAAATGATGAATTCAAAAGCTTTGCTCTTCTGAGAAGTAACTAAATATGATTAAGAAGAACTCTGGCTTTATTTAAAAAAATTATTCTGCTATTTATTTGTGCATCATATAATCTGAAGAATTTCAGTAACTACTATTACAACAAAAGATACAAGTTGTATTTTTGCACTGTAGGGGTTAAAATGGATTTGATAGTAGGTGTCCAAGAATTCGTTCTGTGGGCTTATGTTATTGTTCTTTTTTTTTTTTTTTTTTTTTTGTCTTAAATTTACTAAGGTCATTTCGAAAGATCCTCTTTCTAATCAAAAATTCGATTTATTTAGAAAGATTTATGGATGTATATTAGAAAAATTAATTTTATTTTGAAATTTATTATAATTATTTTCCCGTGAGATGCAGTGAAATGTTTTAAAGACATGTGCATTTTGTTCATATGTCTCGGAAGAAAATAAATCAAAACATTGAAATAATGTAGAACTTTGTATATAAAAGGAATTGATTGATTGTCTAGAAACAACAGGAGAGCTATTATTAATAGGAAAAAAAACATTTGGAAATGCATTGTAAAAAATTCTTTTCAAAGCTGTTTTAATATCTTATATAGGTCTTATCTCCAAGCTCAGAAAGTATTCAAGGCTTATACCATAATGGTCACTTCTGTGTTGAACCCTCTTATCCTTTTTCGAACAGTAGTTAGAGCTCGAAAAGAACATTTCACCTTCAAAATAAACTTTTTAAGGTGAAATGT
>BMAW01127511.1:0-16250 GCA_019974015.1 Nephila pilipes | reverse complement strand
TGTGTGTGTGTGTGTGTGATAATTCCATCATCGCTCATGTTTTTCTACATTTTAAAACAGAAATAAATTTCGCTTAATGATTATTTTGAATTATGAAAAAAAACATATTTATATCTCATTATAAATAATATTGGTAATTGTATAAATATTAAATCCTCAATCGAATTGTTTGTTTTTATATAAATAAACTTAAATGAATTATATTTGTTTTAAAACAGTAAGTGAAATATAATGCATAATCAGAATTCCATCATTTCCTACCACAAAAGCAGTTAGGGCCACTTAATCACTTAATTGTTTTACTAGAAATTTCAGAATTATTGATTCTTGGGAAATAAATGTTAGAAATGCATTTACTTTTATTTTTTAATTTATTTATTTATAGTTCTATAATCAATAATCTTTTTAATAGTAAAATAAAATGTCTAATTTCATTTGTTAATAAAATGCTGTAACCCGGCGTAATGAGTATGAAAACAGGAAGAGATAGTTTTAAATTGCCGTTCTATTCTGTTTTTCCTTTTAAATCGTTTATTATTGCTCAGTGAGCATTCATATCTGTTTTTGTAGTCATTAAAGCTATATTTTTATTACAATGAAAAAGAAGAAAGCAATATTGCAAGCCCCTCTTTTATGCAAATATAATCAACTGTATGAATTTACCTTACAATTTTCAAACTCACAAATTAACATTTTGGGGAATAATTTGAAAATATAATACTTGCAATTTTATTTGTGTGACTCAAAATTATCTAATAAATATTCTTTATGAACTTTTATGTCTCAGCCCTGTTTCCGAGGTCTACGAGTATTTCACGATCTGATTTAACTACCAGACATTAATATTCTAATGCATACTACTTTGCTTCTTTATTGAATTTCCTCCGATTCGAAATACGTGAAGCAGACGCTGTCAATGTTGATTATTGCGACTGGCTAAGCTGAAAGTCGATTTAAAGAACTTCTATATTGCCTTTTTAAAAGGGCTCAATGTTGTATTGAATTTTAAAAAGAATTTATAATAGTATGTAAAGATTTTTTAACATGCCACTCTTTTTTTTAAAAAAAAAAATTCTTTGTAATTTTCTGGTTTAATGGTGTATTCAAGCTGATTCGGGTATAAAGTTTAAAAAAACTAAATACCCCTTTCATGCGTCAAAAATTTTTAAAAAAAGTGAGGTACTAGTTAGATTATCAATATATCTTGATCACGGCACAAAATTATGAGATTCGGTGCTCGTTTTTATGCACTCTGGGACAATAATTTAAACTCTCTAATCCTTAACAAAACTTTAATCAAACTTTTGTTAGGGCAGCTCGAAAGATAAGAATGTTTTCTATGTTATCACTCTGCTCGTTCATTATCATTTATATCGTTTTCTCAAGTCTTATTCATTGCAGTCGTAACAAGTGACATTGTGTTAGACGATAGAAATTTTTCCTGCTATTTCTTTTGCCATCCCAGAATTCCACTAAGGGTATTAGATAAAAGTTTTTAAAAATTTCTATTTTCTTTGAAGGCTCTAACTGTAGATATGCAGGAGCAGAAGAGCACCAAGTCACAAATCGATATCTGTGGATAAATCAAATACGTAACGCAGAAAATATGATTATAAATCATTATGTTGTTGATATTATTAAAAATAGAAATTAGTATCTTTAGACATCATGAAGTCCGCGTTTTCGGAACTTTGACAAAAATTGCAAATAATATTCCTTGAAAAAAATATTTATTCATATAATAAGTTTATTATGAATTTACGTAGGTTTGTCCTCTACTTCAGAAATGAAAATACATGTTTTTGAAAGAAAACAATAGTTTTAAATTTTTATTAGTAATTTTAGTAGTTTAAAATTTTTATTGTATGGCTTACAAATAGAAAAGGTTTTAGATAATATTAAATGAGAGTGTGTACAATTTGCTGCATTGTTAATTATTTGTAATAAAATTATTTACGCTACTTCGAAATAAAATTCCAACAGAGTGAAAATTTTATCATTACACTTTGTATATTTCAATATTTATTCATAGTAAATAATTATGCACTCACACAATATATTTTTGAAGTTTCTAATCAATATCATTTTTGTAAATTACTCACTTGATGATCTTTAGGTATATCATTTTACATGCTTCATTATTAAGCAACTCTAGTATAAGTTTTTTCTTTATGTTATTCAGTGAGAATAACGTAAAGAAAACTGTGAATTTCAATAATTGTTTTGTTATAACATGCAGTTATGTGGCATGATTTTATTTCTTAAAATACATATTTTTTCGTAATAGATGAATAATACAAGTTTTAGTTTAGTTTTTATTAACGTCGCACTAGAAGCAACACGAGAGCTATTGGCGACGGACTTGGTAATTTTGAACCACGGTCAAGTAATGAGGATGACACCTGAGCTGATATACAAAAGATGTTTACTCACGTATCCTTTTTATTAGCTATGCTTTATTAAAACATACATCTGCGGGGAAATAGTATATCTCAGTATTTACACATTTCACTTCATGAAATGCTTCATTAAAAATATGTTGGTTCTTAAATTAAAATGGATTATATGTAGCTGTATATATGTTACGATAAATTTTCAAAAGTAAAATGAAAAAATAAGAATTTTGTAACAGTATAAATAACAAAAAAAAAATTCGAATTCAAAGATATGTCAGCTTTTGCAATGCTATATATCATCCTTTACTGAGGATTATCAACAATGCATTACATAATAATATTCATATTGCTTACTTTTCCAGTCATAGGTTAGAGTTCTTCAGATATATTGAGTTTGATAAACTTCTGGCAATCAATAACACCCTTTCGGAAGAATGGGAAAACGCTCTACGAAATGCTGGTAAGTACATTTTTGTATCCAAAGTATAAAACGCGTTTGATCCGTAAAATAAAAAAAATAGTAATAACAAGCAGTTATGTAGCAAAATAAAATACAGAATACCTGAAAGAGATAAAAGTAATCTCTGTTTCAAAATAATGTGCATAATCAAGTTTAAATGAAACATGCTTTATTTTTTTTTCAGGAGAAGAACTCACATGCAAGGAAGATTGATGTACATTTTGATCAATAAAATATATGTAGGGGATACTCATCGTTGTCGTATTTGTATTAAACCATCATATTCATTAAATTTATAATAATCTCAGACTCAAACAATTAGCATGATAAAATACAATACAGTAATATTTTTGGTTTTCTCGAACTACATTGAATAATAAAACTTAAACATTAAGTGATATTATAAATGTTTATATAGTTTACTATACAGAGTGAAGCAGAAAGGACGCACATTTTTTTAAATCAAAAAATCGTAAATTTTGTTAATTAAAAATAAATTTATTGGCATTCCTGAGTTCGTTTTGAATTAGCTTTTGACAAAATCAAGTATTGAAAGCAATGTGTGGAGACCGTTATCACTGATGCATTTCTAAAGGCGTTCTTGGAAGTTGGCATTCACTCTTACGAACATCGCTGTGTGCTTTCTGTTTTTCCAGTGTACAAGGCTTGTACTCGTATATACGTGCCTTGAGGTGATTCCACAAGAAGTAATTACAAATGCAAAGCCAGGGTACCTAGGAGGCATCAAAACCGGAAATGAAGCTACCAGGGAAGAAAGAAGAATAATATCCATTGATGCTCTAGCTGTGTGGGATGTCTCCCTATCCTTTTATATGGGAATATGTTTTAATCCTAATTTAGGTAAAAAGAAATTGTTTAATTTCCTAGTTCACGATAACTACATTCTTATTATCGTCTTTGAAAAAGTAAAGACTGATGCCGCAAATTTTGTCCGTAGCGGCTCAAACCATCACTTTAAGGCTGTGCAGAAGGTTTTCATGTAATTCTTTCGGATTTTTAGAAGCCCAGTAACGTCAGTGTTGTCGATTTACCAAGCTATTGAGATGAAAATAATTTTCGTCACTCATGAACGAAATGAGGTTGTCCTTTTTCTAAAAAATGCTTCCATTTCATGTGCGAAGTTAAGTCACTGGGCTTAATCCATGGGTTTCAATTGTTCAGCGACGGCCAATTTGTAGAAGGGGAATTGCAGATCTAATTGCAAAATACACCTTTCCTATTGATTATTAAACTAAGTTCAGAAAAATGCTTCTAATCAGATCTATTTGTCTAGCGTAACATATTTTGTCTGACTCTTTCTACCTTTTCAGGGGCACTCATGAAGCCCCAGACGAGCTTTTCTTCTTTAATGCACCTCGTCTGCAAAGTGCCCAATGTAAGCTATTAGTGTTACAAGCGAGAATAGCTTAATTTCTATAGCTATTGAAGTGGCGATGAAACTGATGAAAAAGATTCGTTATTCTTTACGAAATAATCGTACCCCAAAACGCGGTCGTCCATGGCTTCATAGTCAACTGAAAAAAAAAAGACTTAGATTTTACGAATCTAACGCCGCTTACTGCACATCTCTCACTTGACCAGGTGGTGAGTTCTAGCCAAGTCAAAATCCTTCGTCCTTTCTCCTAAGAAATTAAGAAATTTTCTCTAGAATTTTTTTATTAAAGTTATGTTAAGATAAGTATTGTTGTCTCGAATACGAACGCAAAATTTATGTGGTATTAATAAGAGAGACACAATGACTGAAAATCAATAAGTTCCAGTTAGCACGAGTAAAAATATTTTGATATTTAGAAAAGTAATAGATTATGAGAATTTTTTAAATGAAAGATGTAAGTATTACTATAATTCCAGCATATATTCATAAGAGAAGGAAATTCAAAATCAATTAGTGATCAATGAAAATAGAAATCAGTTGATTTTTTTCTCATACAATTTCACGCATCCCCAAGAGGTTCATTCAATCTTGGCTTAGATTTATTGTTACAAACTAATAAATTTAATATCCAATACTTCGTCAAGCAATCTTAATCTGTGGTATAACTACTTGACCATTCCACAAATACGAAAATGGAAATGCTAGAATCTCAAATTGAAAGCGAATTAAATTCTTTTGAAGTAATTATTAACCAAGTATGTCAAACTCCATGGCCCATAACGAATATTATTGTGGCCTATCTGACATATAACATGCAATAAAAAGTTTAATAATAATACAGCATCTTAGTTTTTAAAATTTCTAATTATTCAAAATTATTGATAAAGAAACTGAATATTTGCCATTGAATTGTTACAGGGCATGATTCGATGCACCATTTCTCCCTCCACAAATTTATTTAACTCGAACGCATTTTGTGAAATACGTAACAGCCATTAACAAAACTCAGATGTATACTAACAATCTCTCAGACAAGCACAGATGTCTTAATTCAGGATCATCCCATTCTCTTGGTGGGGGTGTGACATCATCCCACCTTGCATACTGGGGAGCAGTCAAATTGGGACAATCACAGATCTAGTGTGGATCAGAATTGTCAACTTGATCTGAAGAATTTCTCTCGAGAAGCATTGATTTCTGTTCAACTAGAACCTCAAGTAGATTAAGTCTTTGACAGGATCGAGAGAGAGAGAGAGAGAGTGTTCACCACTAACCCTTTTTACTCGAGATATTCTTTTATGATTATCTTTTCCAGGAAAGAACTGAAGTATTTTGACCAATGACCAATCTAAGCGTTTTATATAGTTACTGCCTACATTGACCTTTTTTAAGAATTGTGGGAGATTTATCCTTAGAGAGTAATATTTTTCAATAGTACGATATATTGTGCTCTAAATAGTTTCAGAAGATCTTCATTAAGTTTGTGTCGATACGGAAAATGTTTGTTTGAATTGGTTGAATCGAAGACATCTAATTTGGATATCGATTCAGTTCAAATTTCTTGTAAAAATAAAGATGGAGTTAACAATTGTAAGTCTAAGTGTCATCCGATATATACGCAAAAGGACAATTATTAATTATGTTCTCTGCTACACATAGGATAGTAAACATTTCATCATGATTTAGCAAAGCTCTCCCTAAGACTCTTCTTAAAACTCTCTTAGTCATGCAATCAAGCCCTCCCGTCATCCACCCCAACAAGCAGTCGTAAGAAGGATGTAAATCCATTGGATACGCTTGACTTAAGCAATTTCTTCTACAATTTGCCACTTGATGTTATGGAAGATATTACGGGTTCCAAAAAGATTTGTTCTATTATTGAAATACAAATGTAGAGGTCTACCTCTTATTGATAAAAATCTTCAAACTGCTGAAAAAGATTTCAGCGCTCAATTACTGAACTAATTCAATATATAAAACTCAAACTGCTGCATAGGTAAAAAGGATAAACCAAATATTAACTCCTTTTTTTAAAATATAGAGGTCTTCCCAATTCTAAAACGGTTACCTCAAATGTAGCAGCATCCCTAATTTGCTTTTCTGGCAAAGGTATAGGCAAATCTTCTGCCTTGAAAGCTTCAATTCTACAATTTCTACATCTTTTTAAAACTTGCTTAATGGTTCTTCTACATTGCAAAATCCAGAATTTTTCACTCAGCAGTGCCATTACAATTTGAACTCTAACATAGCAAGATTTCCTATAATATTTCAAAATCAATAAATTTTAAACAGGAAGTTTGGTGGACAATACTATTGGTCGTTTGATGTTATCAATATCTTCTCGTTTTAATAGGCTAGTTGTCACACAAATCAAATATTTATCATTAATATGAGGCATGGTTATTTTAAATCAGGATTCGTAATTGAGACTAAAATTTTCCTTTGAACATTTTAGCAGCATCCTTTGAGCTCTTTAAATTTCTACAACAGTCAGTGTAAAATAGTTGTGTAATATTGTAAACTTATTGGCCTTTGTTACGAAGCGCTTCATCCAAACAGTGACTCTTTAGGTAAGAAGAAAATCTATTATGATACATGGTATTATTTTTTCTGTACTGGTAATTACTGTTTTCTTTGTTTCATGATTCATACTTTCTTCATCAATCATAATTTTAGATTTTGGACATTTTTCTACAGAAAGCTTCAACTTCTTTGGACCTTGTAGTCATCTTGGTTCTATTAAATGCATAATGGAACGTCCTTTGGAAGTTTAGTCAACTGAATTGAGTTTTCTTGGTACATAACAAAAGTCATCAAGATTAAACAAGTTTCTCTCTCTCTCTCTCGAATTTATTTAATACGATTGGCGACAAATACCTACTATTGCTCATTTCCTTTCGTCCATTATAGAGTGGTACTAGAGTCAGTCCAATAGCATATTTCAAAGTTTTGAATAAAAAGAGGTAAATTGCCTCTCAGATTATAACCGTATAAAGTAAGAAGTATGGCATAGCGCCAAGTGCGGTCATCTGCCTTTTCGATAACAAAGAAAATAGAAACCAAATGATTCCTCCGTACGAAAGCAGAACGAATCTGACTTTCGAGTAGAAGGATGTTATCTACTGTGGATCTTCCTTTACGGAAGCCACTCTAAAAGGGAGGAACGCATTGATTCTTTTCTAATTGATAAACGAGACGGGCATTGACCATACGTTCAAGGGTCTTACAAAGGCAACTCGTAAGAGCGATAGGTCTATAGTGGAGAAGGTTCTTCGGATCATTATCAGGCTTCAGGATAGTAATAACGATTGCTTCCTGCCAATGACTAGGAAACACATGTTCCCTTCATATTCGGTTGAATACGTAGAGGAGACTTACAATTTAATCCTCACTCAAGTGGCGAAACATATCATAAATTATACCATCAGAGCCTGAACTGGTATTGTGAGCCAAAGACAGAGCCTTTCCAATTCCCACATGTCAAAGTCACAGTTATAAGGGAGCGGTTGCTGACGCCTGAAGTTGATAGGTGTCTGCTTTCCACAATTCATAGTCGATAAAAAAAAATGAAGCACTATAAGAATCGGTGCTTGACACACTAGCAAATGAGTGGCCAATGACATCAGACACTTCGACAGGTTAAGAATGAACAGCATTTGCAGTTTCCAGTTTCGGGATGGAAAATTCCCGATACAGGAAGTTTTCAGCTCTTACCTTTCGCCACAACTGTATATTCGTCGCAGACGATGTGATGGAAGAGACATACCTGACCCAAGATTCTCTCTGACTATGACGCCTTACTCTGCGAGAAAAAGCCCTTGCCCTTTTAATCGCTATGAAGTTCTCGGTTGTGGGATATCGTCTGAAAATACCTACCAATTTCTTTTGCTCCCTGTAGGATGTTGGACAATCCTTATTCTACCATGGTTTACTCATCTTACGCTTAGAATTAGTACTCTTCGGAATCGCTGCATCAGCAGCGTCCACGATAAAGGCAGTGACATTCCGGACAGAGCCATTAATATCTCGATCTTGAACCTTTGTACCGGTTATAACTGCAAACCTTGTGAATAAATCCCAATCTGCCCGATTGAAGTAGTAAGTGGGAGGACGTAACAGAATCGCATTACCATGAACCAGGGAGAAAAGAATAGGGAAATGATAACTATTGCGTAAATCTTTTATCCACCTCTAAATTCAAAGACGGTAGCAGTGTCGGTGATAAAATGGCTAGATCAAGGGAATGAAATGTCCTAGTGGGAGCATGGAAATACGTTTTCTTGTCGGTGTTCAGCAGACAGAGGCTGTGATCTGAGATCAATTGCTCGATTGGCTGACCATGTGAATTAGTGCCATCATACCCCCAATGAAGGCTGTGTCCATTATAGTCACCTAACAGAAGGAAGGGAGCTGGTAATTTATTGACTAAGTGGTTCAAATCTATCTATGACACAACATCGCTAGGTGGCAGGTAAATGCAGCAGACTATGATTAATGTGCAGGTATGGATCCGCACAGCCTTCAACAATGTGGTCAGTGTAATTACATTATGAGGACAATTTGGGATGCCAGGATACAAACACCTCCCGAAGAAGATGATGTGGCATCATTATCCCATCGTACACAATGATATCCAAGCACTCGGATTGTCATATTACTCTTCAGAAAATTTTCCTGAAGAGCAACACAGACAGGTTGGTGCGTAGATATAACGGATTTGAGATCCTCTTGTCTGGGTCGTAAACCGCGGCAGTTCCAGGAAACAAAAGCCATTAAATCTTTGGAATTGAATTTGAAGATCCTGTATCCAGGACCCCATGGAGTCATAATCTTTGGGAGATGGTTATAAAACAACCGCATCACCGTCAATGACTAGTTTTCTTGCGAGTAACGCTGTTCTTCGCAGCAGATTTAATTTGTGTCTCTGCAAAGCTTTTGACCTGGCCAATGGTCTAGCCTGATTAGCCTTAGTAGAGGAAGGATTTTCCTGAACATTTACTTTTTTTGGATTGCGGTGTCGAAGTTGTAGACTGTGGTAGGAAGAGGTTCAGGAAATTGAGTGCATTTAGAAACTTTAGTAGTCTGTGTGGCCGTAGCGTAACTGACTCCCTGTTCAGGGGTACGGGAAACGACTACACGGCGAGACTCGGTATATGATAGTTTATGGAGAGTCTTTACGGTTATTTTTTTCCTTCAGCCCGTTTAGGGCAAGAACGGGAATATGCAGGGTGGTTGACCTGACAATTGACGCACTTATTCTGCAGCGTTACAGGAAGCACTTTCGTGCTCTGTTGCTGTACAGCAAGCACTTGTCAATTGTCCCCTACACGCATTATTGGAATGGCCATATCGCTGACCATTGAAACACTGTAGATGGTTTGGAATGTATGGTTGGACGTAGAGTCTGAGATATGCTGCCTGAAGAGTCTGTGCAGGTTAGGTTTGTAGATCCATTTTATAGATCCATTGTAGATTTTAAGTTCACTCCCGTGCGCCTCCTCCGAACTCGGAGCCCAACCAAGAAAGGCAGCCTTGAAGTCATCTGGCAATTTCCAGTCACGGTACTTACTCCAGAGGTGGCACTAGAGTATAAAGCTTCGAGGTGTGAATCCGTCGGTTCACGCGAGAACCCCTCAGAAGGGATCACCAGCTGATTGACAGTAGTGAACTCACTCCTGCCACCCGTCTACGGAGAAGTATGGGCCAAAGGGTACAGGATCCACAGATTTCACTTTCGCCCAGCACGGGTTGTCACACACGGCAAACCGGGTCAAGTCAAGAAACGCAAACCGACGCGAATAGTGATAACAGAAAATTTCATTTATAAATCCCCAACAAAAAAAATATAAAAGGAGTTACAGAACAAGAGTACCGAACATAAAATCATCGCAAAATCAACCCAAACAGAGAGAGAAAAAGAACTATATTGAAAATCTGCAAATAAAATTGAAACAAAACAAAGATTCTTTTTGTCTTTCTTTTTTTTTTCAAGGGCTTTTCAACTCGGGTATCTCGGGGCATGTCCCCCCACCCTTACTCACCCGAAGAAGAGCCACTGAGAAGAAAAATGGGAAAAAGATGCCAATTTGTCAAGAAAGAGGGTCGAAAATAGAGAAGGATAGCTTTGGTATCCAGGGGCCCGTCGCCCGTGCTTACCATGGAAAAGAAAAAACCACTAATGTCCCTCGGGTTCGTGAAGCCCATACTCACCAAAGTAGGTGAGCCCCTGAGGGCACAACTAAAGTGGAAGTGGATGCTCCTGATCAACTTTTGAACACGTACACTTGTAAAAAAAAACAAATCGATGGCCCATGATAGTATTCTATAACATGCTCATAATTCTGCTTATAATGCATTTATCCTATGGACTTCAATAGAATGCGAATAGAATGAAAAACAAATTGACCAAACGAAGGCTGTTTGTGGAGGAAGGGAAATCACACATTTTTTCATACATTGAAGGAAGACAACACCTAATAAGAAGTGAGGACGCAATCAAAGTAATAAAGGTAAGTTGTTGTAAAGTAAAGGTTGCAAATAAAGGTAAGCTTCAATTTCAAATTTATTGAGTAATTTTCATTGATACTTAATATTATTTGATCTATATTTAGACTAACTTTACGATTCATTAAATTATTTTTTAAATGACATCTTTCATTTACTGCTAGAAACGGTAATATTTTGAATTGCGTCATATTGACCCAAACACTACATACGCGTAGTATATACGAACAGAATAGCAGTGGTAAAGAAAAATGGGAAGTGACTGTATCTAAATCGGTCCCTATATTTTTTTTAACTTTAATTTGAATTCAGCCTGTTTTGTAGAGGATACTTCAACTAAAATATTTCTGGTATTTTGCTTTTTAACACTTTTTACTTCTCCCATCATTCCTAATGTCTTATGTATGAGAATTCCAGAGGTGTTCCACGTCCCCACTTCCCCATCTAACTATAAACATGATGTTTCCAATACCCAGAAACTTAAAAACACATGCCCCACTTCCACAACCGACAACGAACAGGATGTTTCCAGTACCCAGGAACATGCAACAGACACGTCCCTACTTCCACAACTAACTACAACCAGGTTGTTTCCAATACCCATAGACTGGAAAACAAATGTCCCCACTTCCACAACTGACAATGATGAGGATATTTCCTCATCCAAGTAGACCACTTTCACATCCAAGGAGCTGTGAAGCTAATTCAATTCCAAACATATAATATATTTCATCAAAGCTTCTTTGGTGATTAGTACAGTTGTTTTTCTTTATTCTAGCTCAAGCAAATGGTCAGAAAGGTCTTCTCAACCAGTGCTTGAAGTCATATTGCTGCAGTTAAGTAATGAAACATAATTTATGTTGTTCAAATATCTTTTGACTCTTAAAAACGCATGTATATTGAATAAAATGTTAATATAGTTTCAGTCGTTTCCTTTACCTATTCATAGTTGTATATACGTATCGTTGTTCCTCTTAGCCAATATAAGTTTAATAATCCATTTAAATAAACTACCGTAAAAATGTTTAACACGAAAATGAGGGAAGTCCGAAATACTTTAACGGAAGCATGCAAAAAGAAGCTCACCAATATTTTCGATGTTATCAAATTTTATTAATTCGAAGCCGTGCATATTTATATACATATATAAATATATATATATATATATATATATATATATATATATATTATTAATTCGAAGCCGTGCATATTTATATATATATATATATATATATATATATTGTACGTAAACAGTGTGGCATGAAGGTTGGTTGGAGTGAGTGACAGTTGAGTTTTATGGCGCAAGAGCCAAAGCAGACTATGCTGCTCCAAAAATTTGTTAAAATCAATAAAAACTGTATTAATTTAAAACTATGAAACAAATACAAGGTGGCTGGTTGAAATTTTTGGTACTGAATCCTCATGGGACATATTGAGCAAAACTTAAGGTAAAAATTTAATTTTTATAACTTCTTAAAATTCAACCTTTAGGTAGAGAATAAAATTTATATCAATATTATATGAGAAAAAAAATTTAAAAATATTTTGTTGGGGATTTTCTCAAAATAAGTCAGTTAAAGAGACTGTATAAGATTAAAAATGTTTAAGACGAACAGAGTGAAAAACAGAGCACTCGATTAAAATATGACCCACGGTCAGGAGACAAACACATTGATTACACATTGAAGGAGACTCCCGCAGAAAAAGGTATTTGTGCATCAACCCCATGTGTCCAATACGTAGACGTGTCAAAATTACGTTCTGTTTCCTGTATGGAAATGTATTCTAATGAGTAATGTTAGCTTTTAAAACACAATTTATTTTGTGTTTCCAGATGTCATTGATCCTACCAGTGGTCCTGAATTGTTGATTTAATGATTTTTTTTACATCACAATAAGGAATAGTAAGATTGATTTCACCAGATGCAGATACAGCAACTTATCTACAGTCTCATGGCCCTTCATACCCACATGAGAGGGTATCCAACAATAAATCAATTGTATATTGCCCGACATTAATTCATAATTTATTTTAAGTTTGAATGATTAATGGATGAGAAGAATTGTTCGGGTGGCTTAAAGATTCTATAGCACTCATATAATCAGTGGAGAAAATAAAATTTTCGTTAGGAAACACTTTCCAACGCCTTATAAATAGCAAAAATCTCCGCTGTAAAAACGGAGCATGAAGGATGATATATAAAACTGTGAATTAAATTGTCTATTAAAAACGAAGCCCCAACATGATTGAATGATTTAGAACTGTCAGTATAAATTTGATTAAAATTAGATTATAGCTGAACAAAGTCATTAAAAAGTTGAATAAAGATATTTTCAGCAGTGTCTGATTTTTAAAAAATTTTAAAACGACTTTTAAAATAAAAGCTCTGTTCGTATCTGGGTGAAAACTCTTCAATTGCTTTCATGACAGAGATATTAGATAAACCATAGCCCTCTATTAGTATATGTACTCTTTCTTGAAAGGGGAGTATGAACAATTTTTAGAGCGATATAATCTGTTTAAAAATAAACTTTTGTCTGAAAAAGATAAAAAATTTTAAAATGTAATGAGGGTACAAAACAATCGACATATGAACTCTTAACTGGTGATGTTCGGAATGCTCCGGAACAAAGTCGTAGTGCAGTATGATGGTGCACGGAATTCAATTTACATAAAACTGATTTTCTAGTTGAACCGCACACCATGCAACTATTATCTAATTCCGAACGGATGAGAGCATGATAATTGCGGAAAAGAAAAGTGCGGTCCGAATCCCGTGAAGAACAAGATAAAACTTTTAAAATGTTCACTCGCACAGTGATTTTTCACATCGTTTTCGGATGAATATAAGAGCAAAACGTTAATTTTTTTTTATTTATTTATTTATTTATTTTGTCAAAAATTAGCTCTAAAAATTTTATTTCGTCCACCACATTTTAAAACATTGTTACAATAAATTTCAGGATGAAGTTTCCTTGTCTATAAAAGGGAACGCAACAATTTTTGTAAGAAAGAAGCAGAAGCCGTTTTCATTTGTCTAATTTGTTATTGTGTTTATAGCCTGTTGAAGGTGTTGCTCCACGAAACACATTTCTTTTCCCATGCATGAAATTTGCAGATCGACAAAGTATGAGAGCTTTGTCGAACATTTGAAATGATTTTATTAATTTTAACTATAAAGAGAGTAACATTCAAAACACTCCCGTGTGGTACCCCTTTCTTTTTGAGTAAAAACATTTGATAAAAATTTGATTGGCAACGGACCTCGTAATTTTGAACATCTATCAAGTGACGAGGACGACACCTGAGATGGCACATTCCTCTTCTAACTTCCACAACACGCCTTTGAGCCACGACAGATTTAACGTGCATCAGCCCCGGCTACACGACAGGTCTACAGGGGCACCAAGGCTCGTACCTACGATTTGACGGAAACCGTCAGTAGCAAGCCCGTTTCCATGACCACTAGGCTACCGTGGCCTTTTTGGAATGGAGAAACAATACCACTTTTTTTTTTTTTTTTTTCTAAAATGAACATAGGTCGAGAAATTACCATTTTTCCTAGCACTTTACATAAACAGCTCATAAGGGCTATGTGTCGATAGTTAAGGGGTGTCGGAACGTCATATTCTTCAAAAAATCATGATTTGAGATTTTTTTATTTCCAAATTGTATAGCTTTTCACCTTTCTAAAGATACCTTATTTTTATCTCTACGATAATTAGAAGCTTCAAAAACTTAGTTTTAAATAAGCATTGAAACGGGGCCACGCCCATTTAAAGGGCCAAAAAATGTAAACAATGCACTTCATTTTTGGACGATAGTTCTATGTGCTACTCTAAATGAATTTTTTTAAACTTTCGTTATAAATGAGCCTTTTTTTTATTTGCATTTGCTCATAAGAAGTTTCACTGTATCTGTGACTGATAGATATTTGTTTATACTTGCATAAGCACGTTTTAGTTTGTCTACTACGAGCTTGATCATTTTAGTTAGTGTTTGTTTCAAAACATATAGCTAAATTTTTGCAAATATTTGTTGTTCTTTTTAATTAGAGTTTGTATCAAAACACATAGCTAAATTATTTTAAATTGTTTTTTTCAAGCGATTTTATCATGCCTAGATCAAAGACAAGAGTATTTAAAAAAAGGAAAGGACATTTTAACAAAGGCAGATGTGAAAATGTATGTGAAAGCAATGACTCTTCCATAGGAAATAGTGATGTAGCAAAACATTCCAAGGAAGAAATAAATGTATCTTCCAGTGAAAAGAAGATAGAAAATATGGATACATCATATTCGAATGATACTTATTCTGGTTTCAGGAATGTCATTATGGATATCAATCTTTTAGCCTATGCACTTTTTGAAGCTGTAAAATGTTTCAAGTGTGGTAAACAAGGAATTAGATTGCTACAACATGAAAAAAACTGTGGTGAAGCTGTTCAGTTTGATATAAAATGTCCTTCTTGTAATTATAAATATACTTTTTACAATTCTAAGCAGTGTGACAATAATTTTGAAGTCAATAATAGGTTAGTTTATGCCATGCGATGCATAGGGAAAGGGGTTGAATCTGCAGTAATGTTTTGCGGTATTATGAATCTTCCACCACCACCTACAAAATTTACAAAATTTAATAATATTTTACTGCAAGCAGCTAGAGAAACTTGCGAAGAGAGTATGGCAGAAGCAGTTCATGAAGCAGTTGAAGAAAATGACGGAGGAAGAGACATTGCTGTTGCGGTTGATGGTAGCTGGCAGAAACGAGGCTTTTCTTCGAAGAATGGTGTAGTGACAGCTACAAGTGTGGATACAGGTAAAGTAATTGATGTGGAAATATTATCCAAACATTGTATTTGTCCGAACAAAATTAAGCATCTTCAAAACTGTAAAAGAAATTTTGTTGGTTATAGTGGCAAAATGGAGGTGACAGGTGCTCTATCAATTTTTCGCCGTTCTGAATCGAAGTACAACGTTCGATACACAAGATAGTTACTTGGGTGATGGAGATTCGAAAGCATATGATTCCATTGTAGAGAACAATGTATATGGGAACGAGTGTTCGGTGACAAAATTAGAATGTCTTTGACATGTAATGAAGAGAATGGGGACACGTCTTCGGCGCTTGAAAGCAAAGATGAGAGGTCAAAAGCTTTCAGACGGTAAACCTTTGTCTGGCAAAAACAGGCTGACAGAGGCAGAAATTGATCGTCTGCAAACCTATTACGGTCTAGCCATTCGAAGAAATTTGTCCAGTGTAAAAGATATGCGACAAGCTGTGTGGGCAATATTTTTACACAAACTGTCGACTGATGAAAAACCTCAGCATGGATTTTGCCCATCAGATGACGATACATGGTGCAAGTTCAAAAAGGCAGAGTTGCTTGGGGAAACCTATCATCATAAAAACAGTTTACCTGTTGCTGTTGTGGAGGCTATGCGATCCATTTTTAGGGATTTATCCAATCCAGAACTATTGAAAAAGTGTTTG
>BMAW01127510.1:0-14077 GCA_019974015.1 Nephila pilipes | reverse complement strand
CTAAGTTACAGTTTTTGAGAACAAGAGAGTCAAGTACTTTTGTCGTTGGAACAAATGTCGCCTCTAAGTAGAACTCTAAAAATTTTTTTAGAGAACTGCAACTGCCAAAATGGAATTGGTCCCAAGACATGCAGTGTTGATGCCATTATAAAAAAAGAGAAAGGCAGAGAGAAGATCTTCGACAAGATCCTTTTGTATTTTATTTTGGTCATAAAACTAGTCCGACAACGATTTTCTTTTATATTCTTCACAACATAAATCACGCATTGTTGAATCTCGTATTTTGCATTGCGTAAAATATGTAAAGAGTTTTCCTGAAGGCAGTTGCCTAAGTTATATTAAAAATGTACTTATAAAACTGAATAAACATTAAACATTATATTAATACAATTTGAAAATCCAATATTACTATATTATAGAACTGCAAGTAATTAAATTAGCCATATAGTTTTAATTTTAAACCTAACCTACTCTTCTAATTCGAGGTAGGCGTCTTGTGAAAAAGCTAATAATTGTGGGACTTTTTTTTTAGATCTTCTCTTCTTTGTCGTCACACTTTTCAGGAGATACCTCATGCAATTGAACGTCTTGGGCTAATTTGAGAGTAATGTAAAGTTCAATATATCCAAATGTTAAAAATGAAATTTTCGCTTACAACACCTTAAAATTCAAATATATTTACACAATTTTGTATATAAAAGATAAATCCTCAATTGTAATAAAAATCTAATGTATAATATAAAAAAAAGTATATTGCAGTAAAATATGTGGAAAAACATATCGATCTTTATGACTTATATTATACAGTTATGAATTGTCATAACTCATATGAACACATAATGACTAAAAAGTACTCAGCATATTCTCTAGAATAAGTATCAATGAAAGTAGTATAACTTAAATTGCCCTTACAGAGAGTACAAGCCAATAGAATCTTTACTAATTATTTCATTAATATGCATGATTAGAGATTGTGGACATTAAAATTAGTTCGAAAGAGAATGATTATATTGTATTATATACCACACTTAGTTTGCTCTGCTTTCATGAAATTTAGAAGAACAATGTTTGCTTGAATGGTATAACTGTCTGACGAAATAGTTTCAGCAGCTCCATTGTCCTGTAGCTTCAACTATTAACCATCGATTTTTTTTTCAGATTTTGGTTAATGTAAGATTATATATCTGGCATACTTTCAAATGCCGACCCATAAATCGTAAAATTCAAATTATGAACTAAAAGTATTCGAGCCTGAACAATTCAATTACCGTCATTTGATAGCTTCAGAAACATCAAATATTAGTCGAATCCATGTTTGGAGAAACTCGAATTGTGTTTATTAGCAGACCTTATTTGTACGCAAAGCTTATCCTTTGGTTGGTGTTATAGGTGTGCTGATTCCTGTGGTAGTATATCGTTTTTAGTATTCACAACTTTAAGAGAAGCGACGTCGATATCTCACGCTTTGATAGATCTCTTCCAGCTGTATTTGCTATTTTTAAAGGAATATGTCTTAAATTATCGGGATAAATTGAAGAGTTTTGGTGATATTTAATTTCCAGCCATGTTAAACATTCCCTATGCTGTCATAAATATTTAACTATTGTGCCACTTTTATATATCACTTATATATAAACATTAGCTATCTCTGAAACATAATCAGTTCTAGACTTACGACTTTTAACTATTTCTCAATTATGTTATATTTCACTCCTTTAAATACTCAATTTTTTATGATTTTCATCAAATAGTACAATAAATTTTCGGTAAAAACACAATACAGTCCACAAAAAATTATTGTTTTATAAATGTACTCTAATCAGATGTTAATTGCCTAATCAAAATTAATATCATTACTATAAATTGATTAACATAATATAAGTTATCATGAATTTTTTTTTTTATTTTCAGATCTTATGACTAACAGTAATAAAATACTTTTTAGATTTTATAAGTTTTTAAATTTTGTTTCGCTGGACCATTTATTTTTAAAGAAATCTAACTCATCTTTAAATTCCATCGTTATACGGAAAAAAAGACTTCGCTCAGTATCACCTAATTTTCTCCAGAATAATTCTGATCTCTATTTGTACATCATCCGTTTAATAATACAAATAATTAGTTTACATTTTCCCAAATGTACTGATACAAAATTTTCAGATAAAAAATAAAGTAAATGGAATAGTCATTTATTTTGCCATTATAATACATAATGTCATGCAACAAAAAATAAAATTACCAGTGGGAATAATACACGCAAATATAACCAATGAATCTTGATATTTAATTCTTTTGTATACACTTTAGGAGAAATTTAACAATACTTTTATCATTTTTTTCAAACATTTCAGTGTAAAACGCATACTCATATTCATAAGGCTCACAATAGCGCAAAATATATGCTTTCACACTATTCAAATCCCAGTGGAATTTCGCATATATGAGGTGAATGGAGTTTTCAAAGAAAAAAAAATAGTTATTGAATGATATTTGACATAAAATTCTGAAACAGAAAAATAAAATTTTCATGAGCAGTATACTTATAACCTTATTCGCAAGTTTGAATGTATAAATATATATTTAGGAATCCAACATAGATGATAATGGAAAAAACAAAATAAATAGAACGTGAAACATATCTATAAGAATTTTTACTTTTCTTTCACAGATGTATTAGCATTGTGAATAGAGTTTCTTTTTTATTGGATAAAGGGGGAGAGCCAATGTTTAAAGATTTCGTTTGTTAAATATGTCTTTTGAGAATTAATAGTATCCAGGACATATATAAAATGATTTAACTAACATTAATCTCTAAATTTACCAGTCATACGTAAATGTTATTTAATGTACTAAATTGTATGTTTAACCATTTATTTTGAAAAACAAAAAATGAAAGAAAGGATACATCACTAAAGGGTTCCTTTAAAAGGAAGTCTATCATTAACATCTCTTGTAGAATGCATTAAAAGTAATTATATTCAAATTAATTCTGTGCAGATATTCTTGCTTAGATCATCAGCGTAGAAAAATACACTTTCTCATGTTATACAAGTCTGCGAAAGATACTAAATAAAGGTGACTAACACAATGCATTAGGGAAATGATACCAGTATCTTGTCTTATAACGTAAGCCACTAGGAAATTATTTCCTATTCTTCTTAAGTTTTAATGAAACAGGAGTCACATTTCAATTAATCTGTATTTCATATTTAGAAAGAGTATAAAATAGTTAAATATACATTAGGTACTTTTATAAAAAATGTTTTAATCTTATGAGCTAAAAAGTTCGTTATACTTTGCTTTTTTTCATATTCTAAGCTAATATATAAATTTAAGAAATGACGTGTTTCAAGCCCACATTCAACTAATTATTACTGAATATTTTATAAACATTTATCTAAAAATCTTTTCGATATAATGCAGGGAAATGTATTACCTCGAAATAAATATTGCAGTCATTCTAGTACGGCTGTAAAGAAGTGATGTAATGATAGGTGCAGTTCCGAAATTGAGGTTGCTTTTACTTTATCAGAATTGCAAATTTGAAATATGAGATGTAAAAATTTATAGACCACTTATTTTGAAGAGACTACTAACCTTCATTAAGATTCTTAAATACCCCAGTATTTCATAATATACTAGGTATATAGTTTATATAAGAGTTTTTGAAAGATTTACTAAGTGATATTTACCCCTAGTACTCATTACATATCGAAATTAGTGAAAAAATTCGATTTTCTTGAGAAATGTGTGCTGTTTGTTCTTTATGCTATTTCATTAAATATAATAATTTTATATCCAGAAGAGTGTATGACATTACAGATAATATAAACAAGAATTCAACTTTTACATACGCTTGGTTAAGTCATGCTTGAATGTTGGGAAAGGCCATTTAACATTGAAAAATTATGTATGTTGATGAATATGGATTTTTCTCAAGTGGAACATTTCATTCATATAAGAGTATCGAAGTCAAAGTTTAAATCAACAGAAAATAGCTTGGATGATATTTAGAGTCAGACGAAAAATGCTTATTAAAGTGACTATATTATTACTAAGATAAATATTATTTTTGCTGGAACTTGACTGATTCAGGGACATTCAGCATAAATAGATGCAGATCATGTGATTGATATTTTTACAGGATTTATCATAGTTTTTGAATTTATGTCAAAACACTGTATAGAATGTGAATATGAAAATTCCACATTAAGAGAAAATTCAGCAGAATATAATGTGTGTTTTTAAGGCCATTTATCACCTGCGCTATCAAACTTATGTTATACTCTTGCGCTAAAGTACAATAGGCTGTTTTGAAAGTAAGGCAAAAATCTGTGATTCGGTGAAGATTTTCGATACTCGACATTATTGTCAAATTGTGATGTAAAAGAATGATAATATTTTAATTCAAAAGAAGTTTATGGTCAGTGTTGAGTTTAAAATTAAAAAAATAACACACTTAACACGTGTACAAGACTCAGAAGACAGCTTTACAAAAAACTGTAAAAGAATGGTGGACTAAAGGCGTTCCCTTAAAAGTGAAATCCCGTGGCAGTTTAAAGGATGAGACGTTCAAAAATTACCTACGTTATTATCTAGTTGCTGCTCGCTCAAATAAAGGTGATATAGAGAAAATGAAAATTTTAATGTGTATAACATTGTGGTATTGCATATGAACTACCGAAAATCTTTAGTATTTTAGATGTCCAGCTGGAGAAGTCTCGCAGTAATCTTACCAGACTGCCGTAGCTAATTATAATATACCAGAACAAAATATTCAGTCAGTAAAATCAACCCTGAAAGAGGCGCATTCACTTAAATTTTTCCAATTTATCAATGATTGGCGTCAAATTAACGTTTTTAAGGATGCATATATTACATGACTTAAAATTTAAATCAGTCTCCACTGCATAATTTAGAGCAAATGCTTAAATTATAGGCCTACTACTCTAAGTTGTGTTACTATTGAGATGCTGTTTGGGATTCAAAATTGGAACAAAAAGTGATTAGAAAATTTGAAAAAGGAAATTGAGCTTTTTTAAAAATAAACAATAAAAGTATTAACTTTTCGGCAGGTTTATTATCAGATTTATCAAAAAAACAAAAAAAGAGAATGGAAATATATGCAATCGCTACAAAAAAATTGCATGAGCTAAATAGCAACAAAATGATTATCTATTTATAAACGGAAGAATTAAGTATCATGTCCTGACATTTTCTAAGAATGTTTTTTAAATAAAAATAGAATGAATGGTATTATTAACTTAAAATGAAGTTTTAAAATTCCTATGACACGTTGCTAATTTATTTTATACACACCCATGTATTGTAATTGTTCCCTTTATTTCATTACAACAAATTTACTTTCTAATATTATGGTAATGAAAGATCGAGGTTTCTTTTGAAAAATACTTAGTAAGCCTACATTATAACATAGTAAATAATGTAAACTATATTTGAGTTCTTTTAATTATTTTCTTATCTTTCAAAATTTTATATTACCTTTTCATTTGTCAAGATGTTATAGTATTTAAATCGTTAAGGTCTCTTTTGTAAATAATAAAATTCTTTAAAACTCTTATGATTTAATTTATACACTATGTTTATTAATTATTTGCATAGAATAAGAATATAGAATAACAGTTACATTTTTACAAATCTACAAAATTTGTAATTCCTGTTCTCATAGTACTTGGAAGAAAGAAAAATTTATAAATATAAGTATCTCTAGTAAAACCAGATCAGTTCACTTATTTATAAGAAACACTTCTAACACTGTGAGAGAAATTATTGTGTAAAAATTTAAAATTTGTATTAGAAGTCATAAAGTTTTAAATGTGGTTGGATTGGTTTTGAAAGCATTTAAATTTTCAAGTAAAAATTAGTTGAAAATAAAAGGTATATTTTGAAATCCGTAAATTATGTCTGTTCAAACACAGTGTATAAAATACTTTTTTTTTTCAATATCTAAAATAAAATAATAAATTTTTGTTCCCTGGGTGCCCTGTCATTTTAAATCGTATAAATTTCATTAAATTTTCAGATTGTTCTTATTTTTTTTTCTTTTCGGAATTAAAATTGTTACAGTTTTATAATAAATATTCAACATATATATATATATATATATTGCAAAAAATAAAATATATTATTATATATATCAGATGATCCAGATCATGTTATTACAACAAAATGTCTCAAATGTTCATAAATAAATATTTCAAAAAGTATATCATTTTATTTCTCATCCTTTTAGTTCGCATTATATAAAATTTTATAAATTACTTATGGATATATTTAGTGATTAGGATTGCATTTCTAACTTATCCAAATTTGAAGGATCTACCGTATAATGTATTTGTGTCACATTTCTCCATTTTCAAATTTTTCTAATTTGATTTCTCTTAAGATATGCTTTGTTTTTCTTAGTAAAGTTATGTTTATTTTTTAATAGGGTTTTAAAATTTTAAAACTATTTTTTTTTTTTTTTTTTTCAATTACAAATAACATGCTTAAATGACTTTTTGAATTACTTTAACATTGAGTTCAAGTAATTTTATGGCTTTTTTTACATTTTTATACTTTGCATTTGCATTTTTAAAAATTTGTTAAACTTTCTTACTTGTATTAATATGGTAATTTTAATTTTTTACTAATTGTGTCAATTAATACGTAAAATTTGCAGCTTATTATTTCTAATATACATATTTTTTAATTTTAGTTTGTTAAAATTTGTAATTTTGTATGATTTAATATCAATGATAAATATGCATATTTGACATTAATATATACATATATATATATATATATGCATGTGTGTGTACATGAACATTAGGTAATTATTCATGAATACTTGTTTCAAATCAATTTATGTTTAATTAACTTATCCTTTAAATGTGTTGGTTAAATATCGACTTTAAAATCTTAAAAATGGGACTAAAATAGTTCACTTATCTTTAGTAACGCGATGTGTAAATTTTGCATCACATATATATATTGTTTTGTTTCTTCACACATTTATTGTACATATTTTAATGGTAAATATTTTTCTTATGATGCCTAGATAAAATGTTGCTCCTAAATAATATTTTAATATTCTGGTATAAATATCATAGATTTTTGATTCTTGATAAATGTTATGAATTTACAATAATGAATCTGGATAATGGATTTGAAAAGCTCTCTTTTAAGAATTTCGCTTTATAATTTATTCTACTTTTTTCAATAGGCTTACTCTAAACGTTAATATTTACTCGAAAATTTAAATTTCTTATTTTTTTAAGTTTTTCAAGGAGTTTTTTCTTTGACTTAAAAGTTACATTCGTTATTAAAGTTTTATGTTTTCATTTCCTTCACCGTTAAAATTTGACTTATTTTAACCAAACTACACGTCACCAGAAATGATGACCAATCTAACTGAACGCAAACTCTTTATGCTAATCACTGTTATTATCAGGGGAAACTTCAATGGTGAAATTATTAGGGAAGACATGACTTAGTTTCGGAATATATCATGTTATAGCATCATTGGGTTGTTCAGTTGCAAAATTCAGTTTTATGCATAAATGATTCACATGTTTCACAAATGATTGATATGAAGCACAAATATTTCATAATATTTGTGCATCTTGTTTTTTTTTCAGGAATTGTAAAATAATTAAGGTAAAAAAAAGTTTCATAATTTCAACAAAATGATTTCTATAACGTCATGTTATCGTTTTTCTAGTAATTTCTTATGCTGCTACATATGAAATTCTAAATGCGGTACACCTGAATTCTTTGAAAATTTGCAAGGAAACATTTTGTGTCATTTGTTGCACGTTTTGTTTTCTTTCAATAGAGAAATTACTAAGATCTGAACTGAATTTCATTCATATTAGAAACACATATAATTGAAGCGATGTGATTTAGATATGTTTAAAAATAAGTCTTAACTAACTTATTTTTATGTTAACTTGAGGCTTATAAACCACTAAATTTTCAATATTCTCCCAATTATTTTCAAATAACAGCATTTAAGTATGATCATATCATACATAAATCAGAAAACTTGGAAACGGGTATCATTTCAATTACTTTAATGAAGCAGAAATTTTTTTAGCTTTGTTGGAAATCAGAAATGGTTAGAAATGTTTGATATTTAGATTATGAGTTTATACAATTTTCCTTATCACTTTTACCATAATACCTTCCCGAATATTTCTCGAATCGCCTTAAGTCTTGAGATTCTATTAATTGAGAAGTAATTCTTGATTATTATATTTTAACACTGTCTTCTTTAGGGAATTAACGTCTCAATTCCGGACACAATTATTATTTTAATATGGAAATTAGGGCCCTTAATTTGCCCAATAAAAAGCTTATTATATGTATTTAGGGAAGAAACCTCATTTCCAATCTCTGATTACCTTATTATTGCTACCACAAAAAATTTAGTGTATAACCCATTTTTATCATACAAATATATTTGTAAACGATATTGATTTATAATTAAACATTAAAACTCTATTTATTATTTGATAATCTAATTTAATGAAGTTATTAAAAACTTAGTAACATAGCACATTGTCTTCGAAAAATATTCAGATGTATTTCAGCTCCAACTTCTTAAATAAATCCAGAAACCTTTGTTCTTACAAAATAAAAATAATGATAATAAAATGGTTCTTACTACCGTAAGATAAGGAATAAAATAAGAAAAAAATATTCCATGATAAAAAGATAGATTAATTTATTCTATTATCTATACTGTTTGTAACAGATTTTATAACATTCAGGGTTTATAATTTGTTAAGATTTATAATTTAATCTGAATATTTTATAGTTTATTCTATTTTTTATTTAAATTAATTTTCAAATACATATTTGCTTTAAATACAATTTAATTATTATCACATTATTCCTTGTTGATTAACCATATAGTTTCGCAATACATTCATTTTATAACTATATTTAATTTTTGTTTGATTTGTCATATTTATTTGTATAGTTATATATAAAAATAATATATTAGGAAAATATTATTTTTCTGTGGTAATGCTGTAATAATTTATCTCTCTTGGAAAAATAATCTTTCAAAAAACACCTATGATATTTTATTTTATAACATATTATATTTATTTTATAGTTCATTCTTATTTTATAAAATTTACTTGATTTAACCATTTTCCATACCATTCGAAAAAATATCTTTAAATGCTCTTTGTGTATAAATTAAATTATTCAGCATTTTAAATTTTATAACATTTTTTGGTATTTAATTTCAAAAAATGATTTGTTGAAGTTTTTAAGAGTTTATTTGAATAGTATATAAGTATTTCTTGCCCAAACCTATGATACGGTAATTTTAGAATTTATAAAATATTTACTTACGAATCATCATATAACAAATTATTAGGATAGAAATTTTTTAAAAAAATATTTCAGATAATGTAGAACAGCATCTCTGTGCTTAAATAACACTAAATACTTTCTATTTTTCTGAGAGTTTAAAATTTTTAATAACACATAATTAGCTTGATATATGATCTTTGAAAAAGCATTTATTATTAGACAATACTTTTTTCTTAAAATTATATATGTTTGATATAAAATTATGATATCAGTAAAGTCATAACATATATTAAAATACATGATGGAGGAGATTTTTTTTTATTTTATAGTAATTCAAATGTGTAGAGAAAAACTATTTACGAATGAAATTTTCAGAATCCCAAATAAGAGATGTAACTTCCTCAAAATTTGCAAATAAGATTCACAAAATTGATTTAACTACCCTGTTGAATAAAATCAATTTTTTCGAATATAGGTGTGATGAAACTATAATGATTTGCATTTGTTCTAGCACACATATTTCAGATAACTTTACAGTAATGGTTGTTGTTTTAGCTGAAGGATACAGCCCGTTTTATAACATTTAATTTTTTTCAATTTTTCTACGTCTCTCCTCGCCTAATTTCTTATTTTTACTCATGATGATAAATATTTAAAAGTTTGTGGTGTAAAAAAATTAATTACAAACTTTTTATGTTTTCCATCTATTAGCTTCAATGCATTTTCTTATTAAATAATAGATTTACGTATATAAATTGATACTCATGAAAAAGAAAGGAAAATTGTTTTGTTTGCAATTTCTAACTCTCTTGAACAGAAATTTGTATGTTCTTATTTTGGTTATCTGATTTTTTCTGGTTTTCCCTTACTGCTATTGCCAATTTCCTATTCATGGATTCTGGAATAATTTTTTTCTCTTTGTGCTCTTATGTGATTTGATCAGATAAATTATATTTAACTTTTGCTGAAGGAGTCTTATATATAAGTTCTTTGATTACAAGAAATATAGAAATATATACATACTTTAAGACAATACACATATTTGTCACAGGCAAGTCTATTATATTGTAAAATAAGCTCTCAGGCAATCTATCTGTTCCCTCTTATTATCTAATTCACCTTTAGTTCATTATAATATAAAATTTCTCCTTTCTTATTAATATATTCTTTTTGTGCTTGTATGATGAAAGAGCCATATCGGGTCGAAAACCAAATAAAGGAGAAATTTTTTTTTGAAACAAGGGATATTTATCGAGAGTCATTCAAAATGAAACTGCTTCCAAAATACTAAATTTATTCTTATAAGTATTTCTATTCATTTTAAAAAGTGCATGTATTTGATCTGGACAAGTAAAATCAATTTTTTTTTCGTTTTCTTTGTTTGTTGAGAAATTAAAATAGTTAAGCAAATCTGAAAACATTGTACACGAAATAAATTTACCTACAAAAATACTTTATATTTTATTTCCTTTTCATTATAATACCATTAAAGCATCTCGAAAGTATTTTCTAATTTATAACTAAAGGCTTACATCAAAATCTATAGTCAAAATTTTTCCATCAATTATTTTCTCCAAAATTTTAAAAGAAACTGTCAAACTTTTAACTTACACTCTTTTGGCAAATTTTATGCTTTTCTCCGAGAAATATGATGAAAGAAAATAAAATTAAATGCATTTTCCGTTTCGTATTATTTATTTTTGTCTTTGTAAACAAAACATTTCAGATTTTTAAAGACATTTTAAAAAATATTCTTATAATTATATTTAATTGTTTAAATTCGAAACAAGAGTACTTTAATTTTAAAATATTTTTTTTTGATTATTAAAATACATTAACATTACATTCAAAAAACATTTACTCATTCTATATACATTTAATTAATATTGAACTTTTTGTCAGTATTAAAATAATTTTGAGCCACATGTAGCTATAATTTGTGAGTTTCTCGTAATTTATGTTTAGTTAAGAATAATTGTTTTAAGCTATTAACGAAATCTGCGTTTTTTCATCATTAATTGATATTAGCTGGCATGCATTTCAAAATCATGATACTTTGATTTGTTGATTGGTTTTGAAAGGGTTGTTACTTATTAAATTAATGAGAAATTAAGTTATTTAAGTGGTTTTATATTAGGGCGTTAAACTTAAAAAAAACTAAAATAAAAATATATATCTGCATGCATATTAAATGTTTTTATTTGTAAATAAAATTTATTTAATACGTATATCATATAACACATAAGAATATTTTAGCCCAAATCATCTAAGTGCTGAAATATTCTCTGTAAAATATTAATAACTCCCTTCCATTAGTTTTCCCAGTTTTGCTTAATGAAACATGCATTTGTAAAATCTTTTAATTTTTCAATATTGGTTTTCGTTACTCAAAAGTTATTAAATTGATGTTAGAGTCCTTTTAAGTATTATCGAAAAGCTTTTAATAAATTAATAATTTTTTTTTTCGATTTGTTGTATTTTTCTCTTTATGTTTTTTATATCCATTAATGTAATTGATGTTTCGTGTTAGAATATCTGTAACTTCGGTTAACTGGCTCTCATATTTCTTATATTCATAAAGGAAAAATATTTCCTCAGTTTAAAGATGAACTTTAAATTTGTACGAAATTAAATAAAACGTTTATGAAAATTGAGGATAATGTTTGCACTTCCTTTTAACAATAATTTTTGCATTTATTAAGGATTTTTAGCAAACATTAAATTTTATTTAAGGAAATTTCTTTTTTTTTTTTTTCTTCTCTATTAAGCAAAATATTTTGTAATGCATAGAAATAGTTAAGTATTTCGCATTATTATTAAAGCACACAAAATTCATTATTAACTTTTCTTAACTACTTAAAAGCTAGTAACTCTGAACTGAGTGGAAATATTGTCAGGAATGTTTTTTTATTATTACTAAATTATATTCCAGGTTAAGTTCCGCTTCAAAAGCCATTCTGATACTTATATTAATTTACGCCAAAACTTTAAACAAAGATCATGCAGTTATATATTTTAAAACATTTCTTTTAACCCATCACAATTTTTAAATTTTCTTTCATTTAAAATACATAACAGAAATAAAACACTTTATATATATACTTTTTAGATCGAATATACATTCTGTTAGATATTTTTATTTTAGATGTGAAAAAATAGTTTACAGTTTTAAATCCCAAGAACAGGCACTCCATTATATTGGACAGTCCAGTACTGTCATCTATTTAGGAAACATGTAATTATTTGGCATGATCCTTGTTCCACAAGTATTTAAAAATTGTAGACAAGAAGAAAATAACAGTTGAAATTATGTCAGCAGTTTGAATTTAATTTTATTATACTTTAACATATTTTTTTAATTAAAAATAGTTAATATACAATGTAGATGTATGAATAATGAAATTATGTTGTCTATTTAATCAGTAACACATATTTTTACTAGATTAAGACCCAATGTGTATTATAATGCACTAGCCAAAAACTGTGAACTTTTTTAAAAGAAGAATGGCTGTATATAATTTTTTGTTACACGTTTTATCTCAAGTTACGGGGAAAATGCTCAAAAAATATAGTCTTGAGTCTCAAACAGTTAGAAGACACATAGCCACATTATATAATACGCCCATAATTCATTATCATTTAGTTTAATTCTAAAGCAGAAAACAATTAAGTAAAGATGTATGATAATTAGACAATTATCACCAGTGTTACTTAAGATCAAAGGTATTATTAGTGTTGATAAAGTAAAAGTTTTCGAAATTAATAACTATGGTACTCTATGGATAAGGAATTTAATCTAGAAAACTTTTAGTAAATTAAAGTAAATCGTAAGGAATAATGTGTAATAAAATATATAAGAAAAAGTTAAGAAAATAAAATGTAAATTATAAAAAAAAATCCGATCTATTATATTTTAAAAATTAGAAAGCTAGGTCTATTGCATTATTGAAAATTATGCTGAAACCAAAATTTGAAATAAACCAAGCAAAGTAAAGTTATTCAAATCCTAACAGATATATTTACAGATTTTTGCCGATTAAAAAGCACAACAAAGAAATTAAAGTGCCATATTTTTCCTTCGTGAAGTAATCGAAGTAATGGCTTTCAATGTCAGTTTGAGTATTTAATAAGATACATAATTTCCTTTTCAAGTATTGCCTAACAGTCCTTTTCTCTTAAAATGATATTTACTTCAAGTGACTTTACTTCAATGCTCTTAAAATAACTTCTGATATTAATGCACTTAATAATATTTTAATTTGAAGGTACGTTATTACTTATTTGTCTTCATTAAAATTCGTTTGTCTTTTATAAATCAATTTTAGTTCTTGTTCTTTAATTTGATTTACATAATATAAAAAATTGTGATTTCTGGGTAGTTATTTCTTATTCAGAATTTATTTCAGAATATTACATACAAATTTTAAACATTTTAGCATTGAATAAATTTTTTACTTAAATTTATTGTTAAATTGTAGTAATAGCTTAATGAAACGTAAATTTTAATTCTCGTTGCTGCATTTTTCTGTATAACTCTGTCATTCGTTCGTATTAAAAAAAGACAGTGAAGAAAATTTTAAACTGATTCTGCGCACATTTTCTCTGAAAATCGTGGTATTGGAGATAATTGTGGTAAAGAAAGAAAATTACAATATTATAGGATAACTGTAAATAATAATGTAGATAAAATAGATTTAATTTACAAATGTTCTAAATATCTTTCAAAAATTAGATTAATAAATAATAA
>BMAW01127509.1:0-10044 GCA_019974015.1 Nephila pilipes | reverse complement strand
ACAAATTGGGAAAGGTTTTTCTGCTGCATATAAATTATGTGCAACATTAAATTTACCCAGGCTCAGTAAAACTGCATACACCAATCATGAGAATAAACTTATGTCTGTGATTTCAGAAGTAAGTGAACTGTCGATGCAAAAGGCAGCTAAGGAAGTTTTGAATATTCATTCATCTAAAAATAAATTAGCTGAATGCGGTGTTTCTGTCGATGGAACATGGCAGCGTAGAGGTTACACTTCTATGAATGGGTGTGTTGCTGCTTTGCCAATCGACACTGGCAAAGTAGTGGACATTGAAATAATGTCATCATATTGTCCGACCTGCAGAAAGCTTTCGAAAATGCCTAAAGGTATTGTATCCGAGACGCTTGAAGCAGATCATGTGTGTCGGAGCAATTTTAAAGGTTCCTCATTAAAGATGGAAGCTGTTGGCGCAAACAGGATCTTCAAACGATCAATTGTGAAACGAGGTTTGAAGTATTCACACTATTATGGAGACGAGGATTCTAAAGGCTTCATCAGCGTGAAAGACACATATGGGAAAGATAGCGTAACTAAACTGGAATGCATTGGGCATGTTCAGAAAAGAGTAGGTGCGAGATTGCGCAAACTGAAATCCAAAAATAAAAGTTTATCTGGTAAAGGTAAACTTACCGATTCGTTTATTGACAGATTGCAAAATTACTATGGAATTGCTGTTCGAAGTAATGTAGGCAATCTACTCAAACTTCAACAAGAACGTCATTGCGGCCTTGTACCACTGTGCATCGAGTGGCAAGAAACCCATGCATGGACAGTGTCCTATCGGGAAAGATAGCTGGTGTTATTATCAGCGAGCACTGTCATGCGGCAAAAAGCCCAAAGAAAAATATAATGGCTTATCCAATGATGTATTAAATTTAATTAAACCTACATATTTAGAACTGTGTTCTAAAGAACTTCTGTCAAAGTGCCTTCATGGTAAGACACAGAATGCCAATGAATGTTTTAATGGCATAATTTGGCAGAGGGTACCGAAAGAGGTTTTCGTGTGCCTTAAAATTTTAAAATCTGGTGCATTGGATGCTGTTATACAGTTTAATGATGGGTACAAGGGCTGTGCTGAAATTTTAAGGAAATTAAATGTAACGCCTGGTTATTTTACCTTAAAATCTTACAAACACCTTGACAGTTGTCGAATTTTTGATGCTGCACGTCATTCAACACCAAATGTAAAGCAGCGTCGAAAAATACTCAGAGCTCTTAGGAAAAAAAAATTAATGTATTAGAAAGCAAAGAAGGTGTTATATATAAATCAAGGGCATTTTAAATATATTTTATTATGTTTATTATTAAAAATTGCAATTGAAAGTTTGTTTTTGATTTTTCTCAAAATGAGTTTTCTTGACATATTTACATATGGCAACGTAGATATCAGAAAAAGTTATGAACCAAATTAATTGAAATTTTGCAAGTGTCTTCCTTATACAATTTTTAAGGACCCCTACCACTTTCATGATTATAAAATTGATATATTTTTAGTAACAAAGGTGTAAATCATGTATTGTTGTAACTTTTTTATGATTTTTCATTGTTATTTGACTCGAAACACAATAAAAATTATTGTAATAAGATTTTCATCATGAAAGTAGTACCAGCCCCAAAAAATGTTATGATGAATAAGATAAAGTTACAGAATAATGATATTTTTGTTTACTTTTGAGTTATGAGCGTTATTCTAATAATCAATTTATGTACTATTTTCACTATGTTTTTCACTCCAAAATTTTTTTTTGATTTAAAAGCAAATTATTAAATGTGTTTTTCATAGTTTTAGGTTATATTTTAGCATAAAAAAGTATTTTTATAACAAATATCAATGTATTTCAAAAAATTTTCTTCGAAGGTGTACGGATACCTTAAATATAAGTTAATTATGTTCGATTAATAATACCTAATAAAGTAAAACATTATTAACTTAATTTTAAGTTGTTAATTCGATGTATTGCTTATGATTCACTTTCAAGTAATGATTATATTTTAAAATAACTGTTTTGGAACGAAATGTAATCAAATCTTGCATATCCTGAATATTTACTTTAAAGAATTATAACGGATCATTAAAATATTTTCTTGTTTAAAATTTCATCAAATTCAACATTCTGATTAACTGTAAAGTTTTTTAACAAATATTCTTTTACTGCTGCAAAAAACACGAAATTTTTATTTTCTTTTACTAAGAAACAATAGGGAAAAAAACAACAACTGAATAGCATGGAGAACTGATTAAATGCATTTTACTTATAAATTCATCCTTATATATATTACAACTATCAATGTTGATTTGCATAGTTTCAAGAAGCCGTAGGTTGAAGTAACCCGCAGTATGCAGACGATAGGTTTCAATTTGTTGAGTTCTACAATGACGGCCTTTCAATAGGTCAAAGAACCTTGAAATAAATGTATAACTCTGGATGGTGATTGTGAAGAGAAGTCTTATAAATAATAACTAAAAACTAATACCAAATTTTGTCGATTATTTTTATTTTCTATCACAATTTTTTTTTCAAATGATACTATGGATTGCTCCAATCTAGGGCTTTATAAAACCAAGTAAATCAGTATTAAATGCTGAGATTTAGAACATTATGTACATATAATTGATCTTGTTTGTGTAGTATGTATATAAGAGTACGCTTCTGTTCTCTCTGACTTCTTGTGCTGTTTTATAAAATAAATAATTTTGGTTCTTTTTGTAACATCTTCGTCTCATTTTGAATTGAGTGCCTCCGGATTCCTAACATGAACAACAAAAAAAAATAAGGTTCATACGACATGCGCATACATTTTGAAAAGAAAAATTAAAAAATTAGGAAGAGCTGGAGAGAGAGAAGCTCGGACATCATCAAGTTCTGAAAAACAAATTGTTTTCGATGTTACGATGGCTATTCAAAAAGTATTTGTATTTGAAAACGAATGACATCATTAAGGTAAACTGCTATTACCATTGGGTGCTGCCATCTGTTGAACGGAGTCGAAACAAATATGACATTGACTTGTAATTTAGTTTTGATCTCTGCCGCTTCGAGTTGTCACCTGTCGGTGAGATCTGGATTCATCATTATCACCGGAAATCGAGCAAAAATCAAAACATTGGGCTGTTTCCAATGAACCTTTTTTGAAAGGGTGTAGATGGTCTCATTGGACGGAAGGGTAGTGATTAAGAATTTTCGAGGTCAGAAAGGCGTCATGATCAAGAATACGAAGAACTGAGACTTAGATAGCTGCCTAGTGAGTCATGAGGCTTAGTAAAAACAAACCATTTTCAATGTTAAGAACGCCATCTATTGGGATTTCTAAGGAGTTTTTGAATGACTTTCGTTTTAACGATTTGATTTCATCAAGTACAGTAGGAAAATATTTTCAACATTTATTCTCGAATAAGCTTATATACTTCTGTTATAGCCATATTCATCATCCAAGCACTTAAGAAATTCCTGGAGTAAAAAAAAAATTTAATCTCAGGGACCTTATAAAATTTACATTTTCGAAGATGACGAGAATAACATGGACCATTTTTAAAACTTTACAGTTTAATTTTCTAGAGTGTTATGTTGTAGTATTTCATTTAAGGAGAGTTTCGAAAGGGAGTGGCATCGTCTTCTATTACTTTTGCAAGTGTTTCCTAATTACCACTCCTGGGGCACCATCCGTAACTATTCCAGGTATGTTGGCAAGAGACAAAGAAAACTACTTTGAAATTTTTTCTAGTAATTAAAAATATAATTACTAGAAACATATACACTGGAATGCACAAGCTAGAAACACTTATTAACAGAAGATTCATAATAAAACACTCCCTCATTAACCCACCGCTCCCATAGATATTTTTTTCACTTTCTATACATATCCTGGAATTCGATGATACTTGTATTTATAGTTATGCATCGGAAATTAGGCTACAATAAAAATCACCGGTAAAAAGCAAGTTTTTTAACATGGGTTTTCTATCAAACTTCACACTGCGGAACATAATTTGTTATACCTTAAATATTAAGTAACATTCACCTGTCAGTAATATTTATTTTCAGTAATTTTCGCCTGTCTTGAAGATGGGGTACAACGTTACGAACAGGAGTTGATGCTTCCCTGCAACGCTTCTCTGATAAAAAAAAATAGATAGATTTTCAGAAATGTCACCAGTTTACAAATGAGAGTTTAGCCAATGACACTTTCACCTTGGCAACGGATTTGGTGATTTGGCGGGAAACTTAGAGTAGAATTGTATATTTAAATAATTAGTTTTAATCTCTTATTTGTTTAATTATAATTAAATTATGGTATTGTCATTCAAAACAATCGTCTACAGAAAATTTAAGCTGAATTGAGCACTTTAATACGTAAGAAAAAAAAATGTTAAAATTTTGATCCAGACATAGTTGTAATGTGAATGGAAGAAAATCTATTGAAAATGATAGTTTGCTTCCAATGAATCAGCTAAAAAGAAAGCGAGGACGGCCGGAAAAATTATAGCCACGATTCTGTAGGATGTAATGCGCTTCACGAAAGTCTTAAAAATAGAGAAAATGATAAATGAACTACTACAGTGAGTTACTCAGTTTCTCCTTCGTAATACGGGCACTTTTTGAATCACCGTCCTAAGTACCAGTACGGTTAGATCCGGAAAGCGTTGCTAAAGAATGCAGATGTCCAAATATTTTTCTATGTCTATTTAAAATTCATACAATGATATTACTATTGTGATCGAAGATTGAAATTTCGATATTACCACTTTCAGAAAATTCTGCATGTGAAGACAATTTTTGAGTTTTCCTTTTGTAGGCATATAAATCAACCGTTATAAGTAGATTTTTATTTCACCCAAGTAGAAAGGATTGATTGTTCCTCAACGTCGTACTGATAAGCTACATGAAGGATATAGACGAACGGACCTCATAATTCTGAGCCTCACTCAGTCACTGTAATTCTCATTAGTCATTCTTTCTTTTTTTAAAGACGTCTATGAGTATATAAAAACGCATTCGTATATAAAACAAATCTTTGCCATATCTTTTCCTATTCATTCCAGCAAAATCTCCATAACTAACTCATTATTTTAATTGTTGCTTCGTTTCCACTTTATATTGATTAATCTAGGCCTCATTGTCTGTGACAACTCGATGCGGCAGCAATCAAATTTTGATTAGGAAGCAAATAGCTTCCAAAACAAAATTAACTAATGAATCAGTGACAAATTCAATCTGGAGAAATTTAATAGATTGAAATACAATATATAAACACCAAACCACCACAGCAATGACACAAAACTTCAGAAATATTGCATACCTTCATATATAACAATCCCTTTAATCTTCACGTATGGGATTGTGGTTGCTTATCAATGTTGTACTGAGAAGCAACACGATGGCTATTAATGATGGACCTCGTAATTTTGATCATCGAGCAAGTGACGAGGATGTCACCAGTGTTGCTACCTCTCCTTCCCAACTTCTGCACCCCTCCAATGGGAGGACTTGCTACTTCTATCATATTTAGCGTGCATCAGCCCTGCATCAAGGTGGGTCTTTAGTAGCATCAGGGCTCAAAAACACAATTCGAAGAAAACAATATGGTTGTAAATCTGCGACCAAGACTACAAGACAACCAAGGCAATTATCTCTTACCAGATCAACAAGACATGTTAAAATTGCTATGTGACTGGTATAAATATTCTAGATTTAGGCTAATTAATCTATTTATATAATAAATAGGATATTCTCAGAATTAGATCATCGTTTTTACCGATTCTAGATAGTGAATAGGTATGATAGAAAAAATATTTCTTACGGAAGATAAGTGATAAAAAACAAATAATTTCAAATCAAAATGAAACGTTATAACTCTTCTCCATGATATATTGTTTGTCCATATATCATGGTAAAAAGATATAATTTGTATTGATAGTTCAATGCGTGAAATTGCGATGCTATTTTTACAGTTATCATTTTTCATGCGAACCAAAAAATATCTTTAAGGCGAATGAAGGCTACGGCTATACGAAATTGTTTATGAAAGCGAGAGGCACTGCGTTCGAAAGAGAAGACTTCACGCTAAATAGCTGTCTGTCGCTGGCCTTTTCTCTTGCGTACTTCTACTGTTGCAGCAACAGTCTCGTTATTTAATAGCCACACCTCTCATAAATTTATTGATATTATCATGTCTTTAAATGGTATCAAAGAAGCCCTTCCTTTAATTACATAATCGTCTCTCATGAATACCTCTAATACAAATAACAAATCAAGCCATATCTGTTGTATCAGTACTCTCATCCGTTGTTAAAAAGTAAAATTCAAAACTACAAGTTTTACTTTAAAATACTTTTCAATAGATTTTCCAAGTTTCGTCAATTATATTAGCAATACTTTAATACTTTAATGGGACCAACTTGTGACATTGGGTTGTTCGTGATTTTCTCTTCACTAACCTGGAGGACTTTAATTGAGATTGATTGCCTAAAATAACAATTTCTTCCCAACCCAAATGAAATGTGATTATATTTATTAGATGCAGGTGGTAATAAAGTGAAGTAATTCAGATATCGTGACATATAAGTAAAAAGAAATTTAGAGAAAGGAGGAAAAGTGTGGTTAACTCTTAGTATATTTCTAGCAAGAGACAGATAATATCAAGAGTAGTTAATGGCTATGGCTGTCGCAGAGGATTTGACGGATAAAAGCAGCCTCTACTGGAAGGTTTCTTGTAAGATCGTGTTATTTCAACAATATTTGAATTGGTGGGTTAATCTTAAGGTCCAGAGAGTGTTATAACTCAATAAACATTGTATTATAGTAATTGATAAAGTGTTGTATTTCTAGATCGAGCTATTAATCTGACTAAACATATCTTTCTGTGTTCAACATGAGTCGAATATTTGCGAAGAAAGTGTCGTTTATCATTATACTCCTTGTTGGACTGATTTCACTGGTAACAACCACACGGCTGTACGTAACGTGCTTTTAATAACGTTCTTTTGCATATCAGTCTAAATATACAAATAAAAATCTTACAAATACCAACAAAACAAATTCAGGAATAATAATAAAATATACGACGTGCGCTTAGTATTAATTCGAAATTGAACAATTTGGTGAATTCTATAATCTATCGCCGATGCTTTCAAAATTTTTCGGATGGATTCGAGAATATCTTGATCTTGACTGCCTTGTAATGACACAGCACTGCTGGAATGTTCGCTCAGTTTTTATCGTAACTGTCAGTTTTCATTTGAGTCTTATACTTGTTTATTTCCAACGGATTATATAACACTTCTGCACAAACTTACAACTGTGTACGTACAGTGTTAATGTACCGTAAGATGTTTCCTTGAAGCTTTGTAAATATTCTTAAACTGCTAATAATAAAGCTAATGAGCGGAAACAGGTGATGAGAGTAACTTGCCTTATTTTATTTTAATTACCATTGTTCTGTAAAATATTTTTTTCTGCTGAGTTGTTATCAGTACAAGAATGTTCAATTAAATTAATGTCTGATGTTTTATTATAATTTTGTATGTGGTAGAATGACCGAATGCTTTCCTGGATGTTTATGTCTTCCACACAGGTTCAGAATATATATATATATATATATATATATAAACATATTAAAGACTTGTTTTTATCATTTAAATTTTTATCCAGAGGGATTTTCTTGTCTGTTTAAAACTACTGTCGATGAGTAACCCATCAAAATCGCTAATCTCGCACTGCCGTGATCCCGAACGTGTTGGATAAAAGAGAGATTACTTAACAATTTATTTTTTATGCTGAAATACATAAGTGATTACGTGTTAATACTAATGCACGTAATAGAATATTGCTACATGCGCAGCCTTGAATAAAATTTATTTTTAAATGTAATTTACTAGAGCCTCAATATGAAGGGAGTCTCGCCAACAATATTAATTTAATACCAGATTTATAATTCAGAAATTTTTTAATGTAAAGGAAACAAATTTATCACTTTTTTATGGAGAAAGTAAAAAATAAATTACATAATTTTATAAAATATTATATAAATTTTAGCAATATAAGGCAATAATATTCCCTTCAACTGCCCTTACGGATATTCCTTGGATGCTACATGATTCAAAACAATTTAACCTCCAAGTATGCAAGGCAAAATTGACATAAATTGAAGTTTGATGGGGAAAATAGGAGAGACGGAAAGATAGATGAGAATACTATAAAGTTTACTGTAAAAGGATGAAAGTTATAGTATGCTGGTTTAGAATAGACGTGTCAAGGTCACGCATTTCGTTTCTCCTCCATAAGTTACCATGGTAGCGACTTATGTATCATCTCCAAATGCCATTATTTGCAACACTTCAGTTGAGGTCTTAATTCCTTTGCGTTTGGACGTGCTTTATGTTACATGTAAAATCTATTTTGAGTATCTATAAATAACGTGTTTCTTTTTTTCAAAAGGTTAATTTTTTAGAAATTGAAGAATAGTTATAAATTATTAAAATATATCCTTATAATAGTTCCGTTGTTTAAAGGTGTAAGAAAATTAAATGTTTTTAGCTACATGTTAAAAATATTTATAAGCTGTTATACAGATTTTAAATAAATGTTTTAATGAATCAAATTAAAAAAAAAAAAAAAAAAACCCACCCAGCGAGGGTCGTAAAACTCAAAATTTTGTTTTCATTAGAAGTCTGTTTACGAAAAAAACGAAGAGAGGAAAAAAGTGATACCTATTCTCACCTGCTGTTGCCATAGTTACAGACGACAGCGGGGGGAAAATATGTGACATTGAAGTGTGTGCTGAAGTATTCTTGCGCATCTAGCGGATTAGGGGAGATTGGGATTCAACGTTGTCGGGTCAATTACAAGAGCTACTCCCATAATAATCTGGTCAGGATATTCTTTGTTAGATCGTAGAACATGTCGGAACTCGCAGATAAAGAAATTAAAATGCTTGTTTGCACACCTTCCCCCAAGTTTATTTGAGGAGTTAATAAACTTATATTCTAGATAAATTGAATATTTTATTTAATTGGCCTGTGTATGAACATAAGATGGAATTTAGATCTTATAAATAGAATAACATTTAAGATGTCTGATGAGACAAGCAATAGGATGACATCACAAAATCACTTTGAAAATTATATAAATTGTGGTTAGAAACAATCTCTATGTTTAATAGATTTATTCATGATAAAGATTGTCTATTATATCAAAGAAATATAAAATATATCTGAAGTGATTCAGAAGCATTACGAAGAAAAAAAAAGCTCAGTTTTTTTTTATTATTATTATTATTTAAAATTCTCCCTTTAAACGGAAAAATCGAACAAAAAATCGATCACTTACAGAAAAAAAAAAGTGTACAAACTACTTAAAAAAATAGCGCTCTTGAAAAATTCAAACGAGACAAAAATAGTGAAAATTAATTTGTCTTATAATCAAAATAGTTGTTCTTTTTAAAATTTGATTAAGTGTTTTACATATAAAATTGTTATTTAATGGATAATCTCTCTTACATTAAATTACCCTGAATGATAGCGTACGAATTCGTTTGATGATTGAAAAAATATGTTTAAAAAAAAGCTTTATTTATATAAAAAAAAAAAAAAAATTGAATTAGTTTCTAAATTAATTCTGAAAAGAGTGCTTAATTTTCTTAAATACCCATCCTCGTAACACAAAAAGATAATTAAGATTTTTTTTATCTGACCTATCAAGTTTTTTTAAGCTATCTTTTTTTGTACACTTTAAAGAAGTCTTTATTATGAATTAATTTTCAGCCTACGTTCAGCGCTTCTTTCCTCGCCTTCCGCGAACTTACTGTAAGCCTTTTAATTCTCTAATTTTTTTAATTATTTTTATTAAAAAATAAAGTCCTAACGTACTTTTTAATTTCTTTTTCTCTTTATCCAAAGTTAATGTATTGGCATAGTGAGGTGTTGAAGAGAGCAAAAGGCGTTAAACAATCGAATATCTCACTTTTTCCTCGTTTCATTTACGCTTCAAAGATTTTGAATGGTTCCTTAAAAGGGAATCT
>BMAW01127502.1:0-26263 GCA_019974015.1 Nephila pilipes | reverse complement strand
TCTTGGAACCAAATTTTCACAATTTAATCAGGCATCTTACCTGTTACGTCCCAAATACTGGTCATCATATTTTAAGTGATTGTGTTGTGTTTCATCTATTATCTCACATTTTTTCAGTTATCTGTTTAAAACTAATATGACTTGGGGTAAAAATCACTACTTGTTTGTGTTGTAATTCAAAATTTGATTTTTATATAATTAAGGTCTTAACACAAACGTCTCTTATCTCAGGTTTTTCTAATAATGTGGCCCAAAAAATGTTACAAAAATATTTGCGTAATATATTCAGATTTTATTATATGCATGAACTCCCAACATTCATTCACGCTGAATAAATAAAACAATTTCTTTGTATTCGATACACGACACAAACTCTATAGTTATATTAATTCATTAAATTGTAAAAACTTTTATACATGTACACCATAGGATATGGCAGAACATATTATCTAGCCCTTTTATTTCACATGTGAAACATTTTTATTTACAAGCCAATCACATCCATTCGTTAATGTCCTAAATTAAATATTTATTTTTCAATGGACTTTGTAAGATAATTCTGATATTACAAAAAGACTTGATATTTGTATGTTCATTTACACAACTTAAGCGCTTTAATCATTATACACTTCTTCAAGTTAATTAATGTTTTTAAGAAATATGCTTATACCAAAATGAATTGCATAGTAAAACCGAGGTACTGGTGTTGGCTGAAGAAACAAGAATCACATTTGTACGACAAGGCAACGTAACAAATTGTAAGCAGTTCTCAAGATTTGTAGAATGCAAAATTTTCTATTTCCTCAAAATTCCGTTTTTCACCCCCGACTGTACCGCTTTTATTCAAATATAATTTTAAAAATTAATATTTTATGCATATTTTAAGAATCATATTATCACTAATATAAGTTTGGATATGTTTCTTGTTATTCACAATAGTTAGAGTTTCTTAGCACTTCATTTTACATTAAAACATATTTGTAAATATTGTATTTGATTAATAAATATTACTTTGAGAAAAAGAAAAATATTTAATACTAACTATTATTAAATTTGAAATTGTATATAGAATTTACATCTTCAAGTAAAGTTTTCTTAAATACTATTGATTCCTTTTTAAAACATAATAAACATAAGATTAAATTAATTAATTTTGTTTGAAAACACATTCGAAACAAACTTTAATTCAAGGTACAAAATAGCACCTGTTTAAATCATAAATAGTTATATAATTGTTACGGCGCAATTATGTATCTTGATTAAAAGAGAAAATAGTTTAATCCAGGTTTGCTTTATTTTTCCAATGTTGTGCTTTGTTTTTTAAACAGAATCAACCTGATAAATATAAAGTGTTTATATATAAAAGATATTATAATTCAGTTATACTTTAATTATACTTTAACTATTCACATGTATTTTTCGGAGGATTTAGAATAATTACAATACTAGAATAAATGTTAGGGCCTTTATTTTTAGCATGTTAGAATCAACCGATAATCTAATGATATGTAACAATATTAAAACATGGAATAATTTGAAATATAAAATAAGCATGATAAAAAAAAAGCAGAAATGGCCGTTAACAGATCAAAAATACATCTTTTTCAAGCAGAAAATAATTTAAAGATTATATCAAAAGTTTAAAAATAAATGCCAGAAGTAAGTTTAAATAGGCTAACCGAGCGACATATTAACAACACAAATAAACGAGAATAAGCCTATTGATATATAAAACTATATTTAAATTATTTCCCACTAAATGTAAATAATTGAATAATGTGAGAAATATGATAATATTAACTATATTAATCGAAATAAATTGGTGTACAAGATGTAAAAAAATTGCACATAGAGAAATCCGATGTTAACGCAGAACACACCAGTTTGTTTTTGCAGATATAAATGTTGATAAAATTATTACATTTTGGCTATATATAATTATGGCAGCTGCTGATGCAGTAGAAAATAATGTACGTCATAACAAAATAGAAAAAGTTTATGTATATCTTGACGCATATCTAAGTGCTAAAATCATATAATTTAAAATTTTGCTTTTAAAGGTGGCTAACCGTTATTTCTCCAAAAATATTTTTTTGCCCCAAAAGCCCTTTTTATAGACAAATATTAATGGTAGTGATTTTCAATTTTGGATCATTTTAGTTTTATTTTTATTTTCCATTTTAAAATGCCTTGCATGTCTTGAAATAGGCAAATTTACAAAATATTTTTGTAGCCAATTAATATTTCTAAGAGAGTAATTTCATGTAAATTTTATAATATTTTTTTTAGATCAGAAATTATAAAATGAACAAAATCAATTAGCAAAATGAAACACGTTAATCAATTTCAATACTTTTTATTATTCTATATTCCAAAATTTCTTTACAATATGCGACATTATTAATAAAAATTTAATGTACTTACAAACTAATGCATAATGGATATTTTTTCTTAATTATGAATTGATCCATATTATTTAAATTAGATTTATGCTAATGTATAATACGTTATGTAAAAAACGCTAGGCTGTCATATAACCATACTGCCTTGATTTAATTGAAAACACTTGTAATAATTCTAAAGAAAATCTTATTAAATTGATATTTTTTTATAATCATAAGGAGACAAGCTCTGTCTAAGCAAATTTTAATCCACTAACACCAATTAAAAATGTCTCATGTGTTTTGTAAAAATAATTATAAATTCCTTGTATAACAAATGTTTTGTGATTTAAGTGTGTCCAAGTTCATAATTCAAATCAGCAAGAACTGCTATGTTGAATAGATGGTTTAAAAGATCAAGCAGAAATTCTTACATGCAATAGTTTATATTATAATGTTACAGTATATTTTCAAAATATAGCTGTATTAATTGGTAGACTTGCCTCTCTTTGGAAAAATTAAAAAATTATCTACATAATATCGATGCATAAATAACGTATTTATTTGAAACAGCACTGCTTGAAAAGCATTTTCATTCACATTCAGTTACTTCACGAATTGTTGTTGATTTGAAAGGAGTAAAAAATCTATTAAATTATTTACCTTTACATATTAGGAATTCCCATATTTTAAATGATATCTCATTATACATTATATTAAAGCATTATATATGTTATACAAATGGGTATGAAGTTTGACTATTGTATGGATTAGATAGTAGTGTTTATAAGTGATTTTTAAAACGACATGCCTTCATCTGTAGGAATTTAAAACATACACTTTTTTAATATTCATGTTTCAAGATTATGAAAGTTTTGTATGTCTGATATATTTGTGTGTGATATTCAGAACAAATTTCTCAAAAATATTATTTGGATTTTTTTTCTGTTTACAATGAATCATTTATTATAGGTATTAACTTTGTTATGATGTTAATTCAAAAGAAAATGTATGTTATATAAAAAAGGGTATTAAAAAGGCTGTATAATAATTTTTTACTATGGGAAATCTAATATCCATCATAATGTTTTCAAAATATTTGCAACAACTTATTGTTAAAAAAAACCGAACTATAAATAAGTCAAATTTCTGCATATATGGGATTTTAAAAAAAAACAACTAGATATTGCTTCTAGAAACATAAATTTAATTTTTAATGAATCTAATCGCTTTTGGAACTACTAGCTCAAATTTTTTACACATTTGTTTTGAAAAGAATTTACCTCTTGAATCGAATCTATTTTCGTAATTTTTAAACATTTATGAAACACTGGAATTGATTGAAATTTGACGTATACGCTCCAATTACAGTTTATGATAACATAACAGTTGTTTTTTTTGCTTCTAAAAGTAACAATTTTGTTACAGTAAATACAAGAATTTTGATTCAAAGTTTTGTGGTAAGAACATAATAAAGTGCATGTTAAATAATTTGTAAGATGAAGAAAATGAAACTTGCAAATAAAGGTGCGCTTATTTAAGTCCCTTAAAATTTAAGTTGATATATATTTTTCAGTTGAAAATTCATATTGGATGCAACAGTATTAAAAATGAATACAAAATAACTTACTTTTAACTTACTTAATACGAACACTTTATTGTTTCATTCCCATATTTGCTATAGTAACAGATTCAAAAATGAATACATGTTATACTCATTTTTCTCTTCCACACTCATATTTGATACACAAATATCTTCAAAAATGACTATGTGAAGTTTCCATTTTGAGTACGTACCAGTTACTAAAAACGAGCATGTGCGAGTCTTAAATTTGAATATGTTGGGATCGGAGCTATTTTGAGAATGTGAAATATTTAAAAGTGAGTACTTTGTACTTGATTTTGAATACCTATTGCATATTTTGAATACCCATTGAATACCCGAATATACGCATTGTATACTTTTGAAAAGGCAGTATAATTCATTTAAATCCTATATTAAGAATAGAATGTGCTGGAAATTAATATTTAACGTTCTAACTACATACATTACTTGCAACTAAAGTACAATTTGAGCATATTTAAAATTAAATAAAATATTGTATATTCAATGTTTCAAACTTTTACTCGTCGTTGTTACTAAATGTATATTTCTTCAACCTCTTAAGCCAAATATCAAATTAAAACATAAATATACACGCCAAAAGTAACATTATATTTAATTCATTTTTCATATTGTCTCAAAAGTCTATAAAATGTGTCAGTAAATCAGATATTTCAATTTCTGACAATAAATTGTTTACTTATCCCAATTATAGTTTTTATCATTAGTACACGCAATTCTCAATACGAAACAAGCAAGTATCAGAATCAATTAATCATTGAATACGATCTAATATCGAAGTATGCTTTGTATATTCTAATACATTTTAAGTAAAATTTATTACTTATCATTACGTAATACATTTGTATGACTTCTTAATTTACAGTAATATTTAAATATTTAGGCCCAATGTAATTAAGTGCAATTTAAATCTCTTAATACTATAACAAAATACATGCAAAATTAAATAAAATACGTACCTATATTTCATTTACATATGCATTTTAAATAAAACTCTAAGCTTTATAAGTTTAATAAAGTTATACTTACAGATAAAATTATCCAAATGTTTGTAATAATACAAAAATTATATATATATATATATATATATGTATATATACACACACATATATATATACACAAGTATTTGAAGAATTATTAGACGCTTCCACTGCACTATGGAATTGTAACTGAATGTAGAGGAATTTCAGAGTCAGGAGTACCTTCGATTCTGTAGAAGTTCTTAGGGAATAAAGTGAATTTTGACCTCCCATATACTTGTTTTAAAATTCCCTCCATAGTTCCAAGTCGATAGAAACTATCCTCTGTCACACACATTAAAACTTCTTACATATTATCTGAATCACCTTGCTCCTTATCGACGTCAGGAATAGGATCGCGCACAGTTCTTCCCAAAGAAGCAGTGGGAAATATTTTTTCCGATTGATTTTCATTTTTTGGCTAGTATTTCCAGATTGATTTTAGAATTTATTTTTTTAACTTCACTAGCATTTTCAGTTATGAAACAAGGTTGCACAAAATATCTATTTCATTATTATTACTAGAAGAACTGCAGAAGGTATGAAATAATAACGACACGGTTTGCATGCAAGTGTATCACTCGTTTCGTTTAAACACACACAACAGGCAACAGAAACAAAAATCTCTTTGGTAAATATGTCTTCATCATGTTGGTTTTATTCACTACTGATAACAATCTCATGCATGTTTTTTTAAGACAGTCTCATTTTTTGCAAAATCTGATTAGCTTCAATTTTTTTCATTGTTTGGATTTGTTACTTTTTCTAGCTGTTCTATATTTATGTCTTTTAAACCACCTTCTGGTAGAAAAGACGTTGTACGCACTATTTTACGTTTGAATCCAAAAATAGCTCCGTATGGTGTTCTTCTGATATCAGAATGATAAGCTCTATTTTTCATAAATTAAACGAAACGCAGTCCTTTCAGATTTATTGTCTTGTATCCAAGTACAAAGCATATTTTCGAGATATTGATTAGCTCTCTTTACATTACCTTGGCTTTGTGAATGGTGATGGACGATCTTCAGTGCGAGCCTAACTCCATCAAGCTGATCTTGTTCGTAATTTCCTTATCATTGTCAAACTGATGGTGCTACAAGTAAAGAGAACGTATCCACTAGGTTGTAGGCTACTTTTTCAGCTTTATAGACGACTTAAAAATCATAAATGTTGTGAGGTGATCTTGGTACATCATAATAAATTTGTATTCTATATCTGACTGAGACTGAAAGTCAATAAGATCTGCCTGAAAACAGGATTAAATTCGAAAAAACTCATAGGTTTCACAACAATTTTATTTTTAATACCTTTCTGCATTTTCTAGCAAGGTTCACAAAAGTGTATGTACAGTTCAATACATGACTGTAAGCTATTTGTATTTGGTTGAAAGTTCTTTCAACATTTTATCACGTCCTCCCTGTCCAATAGCCAAATAAGTTTTATGAAGTATGGGAAATAACTCTGAGTCCGTGATGTAATATTATATAGTAATGAAGCATTCTTTAAAATGATAAAATAGTTTATTTTTGTTTTGTTATATATATATATATATATATATATATATATATATATATACACGCACGAGAATTGTTTTATAGTTCAACCATTAATTTAAATATTATTATTTATTCATTGTTAGAACTACGCAAATGATTCGTCTTAAAATTGTTTTAAGTACACTTATTATACTTAATATTAACATGAAATGTACTATAAAGACACCACGGAAGATTGATACTACTTTGATATATAATCAGCTGGAAGCCTTTCTCACTCATAATTCTTTAAACCATGTGTTAATTTCAAAGCAACTTTTTATCATAATGTGGGAACCTTGAAGGAGTAGTATTCCTAGGAATAAATAAATTTTTAATAATCTCTAGAATTATTCTACAAAATGATATCTTAAATCATTAGTTGATAATTATTGATGTTGTCATGAGAGCTGTATTTCTTATTTGAAATTTAAATAAAAGAAATTAATAAGTATAAATTTTTTCTTAATTTAAATACTTCATTGCTAATTTTTTAATATTCAAAACATATTACGAATAGGTTTCAAAAAACTGTTGATCTAAATATGACATTCAACTAATTTTATAGTTAAACAATCAAATTGCGTTTTTGAAAATGAACATTATTTTTCTTACCTCTAAGCAAAAACATAAAAACTTGATCAACTTTCTTGTAAAAGGAGGAGTGAAACTCTTGAAATTCATTTTCAAAGAATATAATTTTTTAAAACTAAAAGGTTTCCATGTATTTGTAACAAAATGTTTCTTAATTAATAGAATAAAATAAGTTTAGAATATCAAGAGATTCTGATTCGATTTCGCATAATTTTCTTTCCTCTTGAGAAAGATAATATACAAATCTACACTACATTATATACCGTATTATATTAAGATGAAATCTCTGGAAACAAAATCAAAATAATTGACGACAAAATTTTATTTCAATATCTTCTAGTTATGTAGCTAAGCAAATTATTATGAATCTTCATTCATGAACATTTTACTCGCATTGAAGTAACTAAATCTTTGGCAAGGAAATGTTTGCTTATTTTATGTTGCTTAGATAATTCTCACATACATAAGAAATATTAAAGTAATGGAAGGTATTCTTTAAGATTGAGGTAACTGTTTACGTAAATATCGTTTTTTATGTAAAGAAATTCACAATTATATGAATATAAATAATTATTTATTAGGAACTAATAGTCCATTGCTGTATTTAATGCAATTCTTTTACTCTTAGGTACAATTTGCACTATGCCACTATATTTCAAACTATGTTACAGTTATGAATACAGTTATGGATTTAATAACATTTTATGAGTACAGTGTTCCTTAATTTTTGTAAAAATATTGTGAAATACCTAATACCTGAATTATTTATCTGAAACATATATATCCATTGCATAGAAAATAATCTCGTTTTATAATGTGAATAATATCAGCAGTATAGATAAAGTAGATTTTGTGGGCAATGTGCTACAGTATCCTAGTGAAATACATTTTGAGAAAAACGATACAGATATTTTTCTCCATGGAGCAATACTTTTGTATATAGTTTCAAGATTCAATTTCCTAACTCGCAAATACTATTTACCAAATTCTCATAAATAATACCGACTAGGGAATCAACTAAAATACGTCTGTTTTTTAAATGAGAAACCAAAAAAGGCGAAGTTTGAAGCATGATTAGGTCTCAGTGACTGAAAAATGATTATTAAAAGAAGTATAGCAGATTATAGAAAGTTTGTAGACCGCAACAGATAAAATATTTCAGAGAAAAAGAATTTCCAATATGTACTATTTTGAGGCAAATTTCAATGGGATTACGTAAAACCTTTTTTCAATGATGCAAGTTTATACATATTTAAAGTAATGACATAAAATTCACAATAAAAAGTGCGAAAAATAAGTGTTAGAATCATCGATTAAGTATTTTATTAAAGTTTATTAACACTAAAAACTCTTAAAGACGTTTTTCTTCTCCCAAAAATTCTCTGAAGCTGTCCTGCAAATATTTTTTTGCTTAAATTACTTTGAAGAATTTGTAGAAAAAAATATCTTACTCTTTCCGTATTAATAATGTTGAGTGAATTATTATTAGTCTGTACCGATTCTTAAAGCTATAAGTAAACATTATTTTACCTGTTAAAGAAGGAGTGATTCTAAAACATGTATATTATTTTCGATTAAGAAAAATATTTTTCCTGATAATGAATTAATGAGTTAGTAATGACGCTTTTGATTATTTACAACAAAAACCAAATTTATCACTACAAAATTATTCCATTAGTGCACATTTCTAAATCTAAATTAAGTTAAGGAACGAAACAAACTATTACCTCAAAATTTAAATAAATAATAATATATTAATGTGCGAAAATGTTATCATATTAATATATTCATGGCGAGATTATAGCAATTTTTTCAGAGATAACTATTTTTTGAATTAAATTTTTTTTTGCTGTGATTTAAATGAAAAGAGAGATGTATGATCAATAAGAAATAATCTGTAATCCCTGATGTGCAGATTAAAAACAAAAGGAAAATTGTTAGGGTTTAATTATACCTTTAATAAATTACCAAAAGTGCACCACTCCATTTTTAATGTTAATATTTCTTGTTAAAATTAAGAAAATTAATAAATACATAAGGTCGTAAACATAGTTTTTGATTTTGTTATGCTAATAATTGATTTATTTAAGTAAAATTGATCTCATACGTTAAAAGAAATTAAATCCAGAATCACCATTACTGAAATGTTAACAATTATATGTAATTATGATTATTTTTGCTATGTATCTTGCTTTTCATATGTTCAAGCTATTATGCGGTTTACTTTATTTTTTATTTGCATTTCATATTTATTTTTCCATTTATTTTATTTTTCAGAACAAAGATGTAAGAATAATACTAGGAAATTTCGATGAAGAATGGGCACGAAAAATATTTTGTGAAGTAAGTAATTTATGGTATAGTTTGTATGTTTGAATGTATTCATTTTCTTATTAACGTTAGTCAATTTGAACATTAATAGATATTGATGATACTTAGCTTCAAAATTAATAATAAATTATTTTTATTTTCTAATCTGTATTATAAAACTAAATGCTCCAATAATACTTTGTACTACTATTTATTTTAAATATTAAGTGTGCTGCTATATTAAGCAGATCATCGAGATAGTTCCTCTGTAGTTGTAAAGAGACATTTATGTATGTAGATTTAGTCAGTGCTAATTACATAATAAAATCTTTGCCGATTTATATAACAGAATATTTTTTTAAAAAAACCACATGTTAGGGATTGTTTCATTCGTTTCTAAGTTCGTTCGTTCTAAGTTTTCGTTCGTTTTATATATATATATATATATATATATATATATATATATCAGAGTTATTAGGAAAGTATGCTCCTCATTAAAAAAATTTCTTTACTACCCTCATTCTTAAAATACTTTTATAAATGGTGAAAAAATTAAAATCTTTTAAGAAGAGAAATGTGGGTAGTTTATTAGTTGAAGTGACTTCCTCCAAACAGGCAAAACAAATACCAAAAATAAAAAAAAAAAAGAAATATAGGCGAATTTGAAGTTATAGTCACCCCTCATAACTCTTTGAATTAATTGCGTGGCGTCAGCTCGGAAACATATTTAATGTACGGTTAAGAAAATAATATATTTTTGAAATATTTAGAAGCCAAAATGATTGCAATGTCCGTCCGGTGTGGTCTAATAATACCAACTAAATCTCTAATCATCACTTTCAATACCCCGACACTCCCATATTTCATTAAAATAACCTTTTCTTATATACCGACTCTTTTCGTTATTTTAAATGACAAAGATCTGGGCATTCAAATGAATTATTTTATAGTTATGGTATCAGTTTTTGATGCTCTGTAGTCGGACATGAGAGCTGGGACTGCAATTCAGAGCCCACCTGCCCGAATTACACAAGAAAACACCATTCTAATATTTTAACAATGATCTCGCTGTATTACAGGAAAATAAAGTATAAATATAACCCCTAATTTATCATTTCCAGAAGCTCAAAGTATATTAAATGAACACACTTCTACCGTTGGTTCACCGTCACTGTTCGTAAAAAAATTTCATCACACATTAAAAGTCTTTTATTCCTAAAAGATAAAAACAATAAATGCTGAAACCTAAACTATGACCTTAGAATCGAGTTTTACCAGTCATGTCGATTAGCAGACTGTAACTTTAATATTCACACCCTCTATGAACATTATTCTACTACAATTAAAAATTGAACCTCCTATATTAAAATCAAAAACTCTTTGCAAGCTATCAAAAACAACTCACAAACTAATAGCAGAATTCTACTTCCCGGGAATACTGGTCCTTCCGGATCTAAACCTCTTCCCATTATACAAAACTAAATAAATCTTAAGAAACCACGTATATCTAAGAATAGCTTTACATCTGAAACTAAGAACTTTTTGAAAAATAAAAAAAGAAAGAAAGAATAATAAATAAATAAACAAAATAAAAATTTTAAAAAAAAATGACAAATCAGAGAAAGATGGTGTATTAAAAATTTGAAGGACAAAATATTGAAGGACATTAACTCTTCTGTATCATTTCCGAACTTTATGCCGTCTGTTTTTTTTTTTTATTTTTTTTTTTTCTTTTTTGAATAAAAATAAATTTATTCCACTAACGGTAAACTTGTAGAATTCAATAACAAAACTTCAAAAAAAAATATTTATCATTATACAAATGATGTCCTTAAAACAAGGCTTCATTTCACGTATAGACATATTAAAATACTCTCTAAGAATTATACTTTTAAAAAAACATTTACTGCATATCAAAATTTAACTACTAGAACTTCCATCATCCGCTGAAATTATATTTCACCCTTTCCGACTCCAGTTCGTCTTTAAATTTGCGCCGTGTATGGTTCCTCATTCGTCGACTTTAATCAGTTGTCTCCTTAGTGGCATAATAATTAATGAGCTTTTTATTTCAACGGATTACTACTTATGGAATCCTTGATTTATCAGTATCGTAGAGGATACAAGTATAAAACCGCAGAATCGAAGGATATAATAAACAGATATAATTAAATTCAGATTTCCTCCATGTATCTTATTTCATAGTTAAAGATGTAAAAAAATATTGAAATTTCCAGTGTATATAATAAATGATAATGTTACCCAGAACCTTTGTTTTTCTTCTTTTATTATGATACCAAACCTCTTTTAATTGCAACTACGCAGAATTTGGGGACTTCCCCGTTTTTCCCATTGTATAAGCAGGCAATAGTGGTTGACCGCTTTCTTTACGCTTTGCTTCATGTTTTGTAATATGGACCGCGCTGAACTCCTGTTTTTCGCTGCTGTTTCAACATAATAGATGAAGCAACTGGAAATAAATAATATTAAATTCAAAGATTATTATTGTTAAAAATGAAACATTTCTCCCAACATACAGTACGAAAGTTACCCTGATTGATTTCCTCTTAAAAGTTTCGGCAAGATGTTTAATACACACTCACTTATACACACACATACATGTATATATATATATATATATATATATATATATATATATATATATATATATAACTGTGTATGTATCACAAACTTTTTGAATAGATCAAAAGAGTGCTTTCATTTTCTGCCTGAAATACTATATTTAGAAGTCTCCAACACCACATACTTCTTGCACAAGTATAACTGATATTTTGAGAAAATTATTTTAAGGAACACATCAAAAAATCAGCATAATTAAATTTTAATGTCAGAATAATAATCAAAAATCTATAAAATAATAAGAAAACATTATTGAACGTATTCCTGAATTGTTTAGTTAACTTTTCTACAAAATATAATATATGCATTAAACATATTCGTCTATTAAACGAATAAATAATGGCATGAGGAATACAAATTAGAAGATGATTTCCTTTTTAGTCGCCACAACAAACTTTCGTAACGATGTAATTTTTATTATTTATTTTATATAGGATTCATATAAATGTAATATACTCTTAATGGAACATTACTTTATATATTATTTATTTCATAGAGCATTCTAAAATAAGTTTTAATAAATTAATTTTGTTTTAAAGCTTAATGTTACTCTCTCTCTCTCTTTAAACATTTATTAGAATTTCACATGAAAGAATCATCGGAAATATCATCACAATTTCAATTTCATGAAGCAAGCTCTTCCATTCTTTAAAATACTGATATTCATTGCACAATGTACTGGAGTTCAAAAAACACACACAAAAAAAATATACCTTCTTTTTACATTAAATTTTTTTCTCGCAACATCAGGATTTCCAACTGTAAGTTTCCCTCAATTTGGATACACAAATTTCCATAATAATCAAAAACTCTCAATAAATTAATAAACTTTACTTTTCATTTTTTAAAATCTTCTACCTCAAACATTCACTAAAGAAAATCTTGCAAAACTTTCACTAAATCACAAAATTCCACTGCCAGAACTTCCGTCGATCGCTGAACTCCCTCGTTTCATCCCCAATTCGTCTTGTAACCGATTATGTAACTTAAATCGTGGAACCAGCTTTTCCCGGTAGTCACCAGAGCGGCACTACAGTTAATCAGCTTTTGCTATTTCAACGAATTCTTACTTACATCCTCCTTGATTTCTTGGAATTGTAGAGGATACAGGAATAAGGTATCTGAATTGTGAAATTTATAATCCAATTCAGTTTTCCTTAAAGAAATTTATTTACCTCTTAAAGAGGTAAAAATATCCAACTGTACAGTGTATTAAGAAATTATATTACTCAAAAAACGAGTGAGGGTATAGCTTTGGTGACATTTCAAGCATTACACACACACACACACACACACACACACACATATATATATATACATATAACATACATATATACATATAACATACATATATACATATAACATACATGCATAGCTACCTTAAAACACCCACACTGACAACATGCTCGTTTACTATACATTAATAATCAACTCCTTCCCCCATGCCATTTATAACAATCGGCCATACTCACTTTTGGGAGAAATGAAAAAAAAAAAAAAAAAAAACCTCTCCAAGAGCAGCTCAAATTGGAAAGTTTATTTCTGAGAATACCTTTTAAACAATTATTAGTCAACTGACTTTCATTCACATACGATGACATTTCATTCGATAGATCTAGCATAATTTGTTCCCCTTCTATTTTAGTTTTCTGGACATAAAATAGGTATATTTCCTTACAAGGGCACCTTTAAAATTATATTGAATATTAAAACCATAATCCAACAGAGGTTATTTTGCAATAGATTTATCTATAAAACTGCTAATGTTGATAGTATTAATAGTAACAAACAATTGGGGGACATAATTAAACGTGTCTCTGGAATGTGTATAAATAAACAAATCCCAGTTTTGGATTACAAACTATTTTATCTCTGAAGAACATTGCAAACATTATAGAATTATCTCTCTTTCCCTTATAAGTCCAATTCCATAAATCTCAAGTATAAGGAATGCAGCTGAAAAGTGCAAAATTAATTTTATCACTAGACACGATTTGCCGTACTAGAGTGATTTTGGTATCCTTTAACCAGAAAAAGCTTTTTTCTCTTAGAAATAAAGCGTCTCCAGGATCTGATAATATCACCTATCAAGTCACAACACCTTTTTAAAAATATTCCTTACTCAAACTATTAATTTTTTTAAAACGGAATTGGAAAGAAGTTCATTCCTTTTCTCATACGGGAAACATGCAATTATTATTCAAATTTTAAAATCAAGCAAATATTCAACGAATCCTACAAATTATCAACCCACCGCACTCTTGAGTTGCCAGCGTAAAAGGTTGGAAAAATTGGTGGACACATACTTATGTACATTGTAGAGCAAAATGGTAATTTTTCACCATTCCTGAGTGGCTTTCGACGAAATGGATTTACTATTGATACATTTCTCGCTTTGGAAAAATATAAGTAAGGGATGCCTTCATACAGAACTGAATACTTCGTGAAAAGGCGTGCGATCGCACTTGGAACTATGGAATTCTTAGACTTGTATAATTATGACTTATAACACTGGAATTACCGTATTTCTGGTATACCTAGAGCTACCGGGGTGAGTGATAACTGACACATGAACCTCAGTTATGTTATTCTTAATTTTTATGATTATACAGAGGAAAAATAAAGTGTATCATGATTATTATAATAATTTTTATTACTGATTTACTACATTTAGCTTCTAGAACGTTATATAATATAAAGTTAAGTTAATAGGAAATCATCTTGAAAAATATGTTTTAAAAACATGTATTTTAATTTATTTAAATCCCATAACGTTCTTGTAAAATAATAAGATATTAAACCACAATAAAAATTAAATATGCATGACATTTTACTTATATTATACTAGTTATTCTCGAAACATTTCACACAGAATGCTATAGCCTTTGTTTCTTTCTTTGCTATTCTTAATCTATAAACAATTTTTAACATTTTTCACACACAATATTAGTTCTATTGTTTTTTGCATTGCTTTATATGGCAACGTTTTCGCTTGTTTCAAATTTATGGGGTAGTACGTGGGCGGATAACTTCTGCTTCTTATGCAATATATTTCTCTCTTAGCTTCTCTGATAATCTTAAAATATAGACTCTTCTTCTAAGATTAGAACCTGTTGTCTCCTTAAAAATTTTCTATACATTAATCTCTTCTACATCTAAAATATTAGGAAAAACATGCAGAGACCAACGCCTTGATTCAAATTTCACGTAAAGTTTTCTTTCCACCTGATCTACCGCATCGATTCTAAATTTTGTGGTATTGTAGAAATTTATTATTTCAGAAGGTTTCTTCTCATTTTGAGTAATTTCTAATAAAGAATACAATATGCTAAGGAGTTCATTTTTATGTCTTTTATATTGGTAAGAAACAAGACTGGTGTTATTATGTGCCCTGGAGGTTGTTGAATATAATTAATTTTTTTTTTCCTTCAAGGATATTGGAATTTCTCTTTTTGTTCTATTGATTGTTCCCTGATAGTTCAAATAATTTTCTATTAGGTTTTCTGCATGTTTCAGAGATATAAAAAAGCTATCACTTGCTATATTTCGTCCTGTTTTGAGATAAGGCTGCATTAACTTAAGAGCAAAAGTTTCACCGAACTTAGATAATTTGATTTTCAATCATCTTTTCCTGAATCTGGAAATCCATTGTGATTATGTACTTCGAGCTCCCATCTACAGCCAGCCAAAATTTGATGTCAAATTTGTCAGGTATGTTTGGCATACAGCTGCAAAAATCTACATTTTGTCTTTGACGGAAAGAGTTGCTTATCTGCAGTAATGTTTTTTCTTGGATTGTAGCAAATGAAACAATTTTCGATGAATACATTCCAAATATCTGACATTAGGACAAATTTATCATTGTTAAATCTATCTTATCTTGAAATTTTTAATTCAAAACGCGTGATTTCCACAAATCTTTTTCTGGCTCATTGTTGATGGGAAACATTTGTGACCCCTTTGTCTTTGACCTAAGGCTAGTGACAAAAACAACTTTTGTAGATAAAGCTCCTCAAACATATAATATTACAATAATCCAGTTCATCGAGAAATTTCTCCAAGAAATGCCTTAAGTTTCATTATTTAATTTTGATCTTTTTCCAACTTTTGTACATTTCTTTATGACATTCAAAGTTTTATTATTTATAAGAAGTCTCCAGGAAACTATAGGACTATTATTAGCAATATCTTTTTTAAAATATAGTGTAGATATTGGATTTTCGTTTATAATATTTTGAATAGGTCGTTGACCTGAGAAAAGGAAAACTACTGATATATTTTTCACTTTATTCTTTTATTTCTTTCCTTCCTAATCACTATCAAGAGGTAATTTCGCTCCTTTATTTATAATTTTTTCTCAAAACTTTTACAATTATTTGTTGTTTTATGAATTACTGAACTGAATTATTTACTTGGAATCTTTTCATTCAGCTCACTGTCACTTGAACTGAATTCATACGATGAAATTATATGAACATTTTCCACAGTTCTTTCGTCGCTTATAACTAAACTTTCATCATCATATTCAGATGTATTTTCGTAGCGCGAATTATTTTCTGAAAGTTCATTTAGCAATTTCAAAGCTTCTTTCGAAAGATGCCATCACTAAACGTGTGCAAAACTGGAATACCACTAGTTTGTTTTCTTTCCGCTCAATTTACAACAAGGAAAAGATTCGTTTTGCTTAGTTTCTAGGTATAACAGAGATAAGAACATTATACAACATTCCAATACATAGATACAATACCTTCCAATCACAAAAGTATCCCACATTCGCCTGAAAGGTACAAACCAGATGTGTGGACACACCTTATTCTCATTCTTACCCTTTTGCAAAACGCAGGTGCAATGCATCTCTTTAGACAATTCTTTTATAACTGAAAAATGTACAGTTTAAATTCTGGTTGAAATAATAGAAAAAGCAATTATCTTATTCGGGTCAGATATGCTCCCTTCCCATGGTAATTCTAAGTACATAGATATATAAATAAAAAAAAAGTATTCCTAGGTATTCAACTAAATTTGTTTTAAAACATTAGACTGAATATTTAGGAAATATCAAAAAGATTAGAAAACTTAATTTTGAAATACAACTGTGAAACGATCAAAAATTTACGTCTTGGGTTACAAATTACCCGCCTCGGTAATTCTAGTGTTAAAAGGTAACCTGCCATTTCTTTTTAATTTTAGAACACAGATATTTTAAAGGTAAAATTGACTCGACCTTATCCAATGATTCCCCTTAGAAGCTTACCTTCTTTAGGTAGGTACGGGAATCATGACACCGAGATAGCAAGAAATATTTGTCTTTCTGATAGGGTTTATTGTCTTTGGAAACACAGGGACACAGCATGGGGATGCCGTAGTGATCCTTCCCTATTTTCGACCCTCCTTCTTGTCAACAACTTTTTAATATTTTATAATTTTACAAATGAGTAGTTACATCTTGTTTGGATAATGAATTATTTATCCAAGTCTTTATGTGCATGAAAGGTGAGACGCATAGCTCTATCTGGCTCTTGCTCCATTAAGCTTCCCCATCATTCACTTACACTTTATCCCCTGATTTTATTCAAGAAGAGTGGTGCCGCAAGAGAATGCTTTGACTGTTACATTTTCTGTATGAAAATAAATCATATGATTTCAAACATCCCACACTATCTGTGAAAGCTCGTATGTATGTTGATGGCCAGCCACTTTCTTGCAGGGGAAAAACCAAATATCATTGAGAGACACAACTTTGACAAGCTATGAACAAAATAATAAAAGGTGAAAAATGAAAATGGTTTTCATTTTTTCACAAAAACTGTATATATGATTATCTGCACATAAGGAGACTATATTCTGATCCCCTGAAATATATCGCAACAATATACTAATTAACTTTAAGGTAGGAAGGAAATTTTTAGGAATATGGAACGACCAATCTTGGAGATACGGAATTCCTTGAGACAGATAAGAAATTAACGTTTCATTCTCACATTTTACAATTTCGCATAAGATGTGAAAAATGAATGAAAATTTATCTTTTTGACCCATACTTCATGTGGTTCTGTTCCTACATGTTTGTTACGTATTTATCATACACTCATCAGTATCAAATCAGATTATGTTTGCAAGGTGTATGGCTTAACCAGAAAATCATAAGCTGAACTCTGTACACCCCAGAACTCTACAAAATTTTTCCAGAAGCATCCTGAACATCTCCTATCCAAAGTTTATACACTAACAGTTATGAACTTTCCTTATACTTAAGCAGATAACTTTTGTCTTTTCAATATCATTTTAGAACTTCTTCATCATCTAAGTTTTTCCTGAAATAAAAGTTTATTCTTTGACCCTTAAGTCTCAAATCATCCAACTATTCTTTTGTTAGATACTCTCCCGTACAAGTATTAAGGGTAAGAAAACAGTCAATATTGTTGCTAAATCTGCATCTGTCTCCCACCATTGCATATTGTGATATTTTTTTTTTAAAAAAAAAATATGGAATCAGGTTTTATGACTACTCGCAGTATCAATGGAATCTAGAAATAGAAAATAATCTAAATCATGCAAAACCTACAATGTCTCATCAGAATTCATTCTCATGTAGAAGGCGGAATGTTATTTTGACACGTCTACGTATCGGACTCACGAGATTGACACACAGACAAATTTTGGGAGAAACTCTCCTATGTGTAATCATTTTGTTTGCCCTCTGACAGTTAATCTTATCCTGACTGAATGATCTGGTTTTAACTCTTTTCGTTTTAAACATTTTAAATCGTATCTTTAATCGATTTAGTTATGGAAAATCCCCAACCAAATATTTATAAATTCCTACATGAATTGGTTTTACTGCAAACATAATTATTTTAATATGTATTTTGCTATATGCCTCGTATTAAGTTTTGAGTTGTTTTAGAAAATTTCAGTCCATATCCTTGTATTTCGCACAATATAACCGTAGAGGGTTCAGTGTCTGAAATTGTAACCAGTAAACCAAACTAGAATGCATTAATCCCCAGACCATCTGATGGTATCACGCACACATTGACTAAGGAATTTGACGTAACATAAAATCTAGTAGTTTTATTTTGCTTGATTTTTTGTTTAAAAGTTTGATTTACTCTGGAGTGTGTAAATTAAAAGTTAAATATGTGTAATGTTATTGAAGTTCCCACCGACCTTCTAAGAATATATGTAAGTGTGTGAAATGTATAAGAATATCCGAGATGAAAGATAATATAGTTATGAGTGAGATAATTATTTGATAATAGGCTCGATTATTCAATTAAAGCATAACAAACTTGCACCATAAAAAGACAAGTTCTTTGTTTGAGGATAATTTATTCCTCCACCTACAGCCTTGACCTTGCATTTGAAGCTTTTATGAGTGGTCAGCATTTCAATGGCAATAAAGAAAAAATTGGCGCCATAACATTCTGTTTAATATCACAAAAGACCGCGTTCTATGATTACGGCATACAAAACCTTGTATCGTGATACGATAAACGTCTTTATGTGCAAAGCGACTATGTTGAAAAGTAAGCCAATATATATAAATCAACATTGAATACATATATTTTCCCGCATATTTTTCAATGCAGTAATGGAAATTATTTTCTGAATAATTATCGCACTTACAATTGCATTTTATAAAATTGGAGAAGGAGTACCCTTGAAAACGCGTTTTTTAAATGGATGCTATTACGTTTTTTCGTATTTTAGAAAAGATGTAGTTTGCTTGTAGTTAAAAATTCAAATGTAATAAAACAGTTTGAGCCTGAAATGTCTTTCAATATATTATATAATATTACTGGGCAAATTCAATATGAAAAAATACGGAATTATTTAGGAACACATTAACTTTAATGAAGAGTAGTGGTTTGGTGAAAGATGGATTACGGGTTCGATGATAGTTTTGACTAAGATCGAACTAAGCAATAATGAAATCTGTCTCACGTTATAAGCAACACTGAAACCTTAGAACGTTACGAGTGTGGTATGATCCGGTGGAATATAAAAATATGTATGAGGGCCATATTTGTCAAAAGAAACAAAAGTTTAATGTATATATATAGCCAGGTGTTAGTCAAACACAATTCAAAAACAATTATTTTTCATATAACTAAACTGTATACATCATCCACATAGACTTCATCGTCGTCTTCATTATCGCAAGTCAAATACCCTTTTCTCTTGCTAGTTTTTATATTTTTTTTATCAGTAGTCCTCTATTAGTCTTACCTGGACATAGCCATGGAAATCATAGTCCCCATCTCATAATGGACGTAGTAGCATGAATTTGATTCATAATGCCAATAACAGATCTGATACATACTATGTCTGTCTGTGCTCAAATTCCTCACGTTAGGATGATGAAGAAATTAAAAGAAAAGGATGCCACAACTCTGGTCTCGTATTCGCCACTTGACCGTAGCTCAAAATTATTGGGTTTTTCACCAATACCTATCTTGTTGCTTCTAAATGTGAAGCTATTAAACAATCAATTAAACTAGATAACCTTTATATATATAAAATTAACTAAACGGATTTTGAAATTTCAAATTAAAGTCAAGTAAAGTAGGCATATCCTCAAGAAGGTTGATATATTTTTCGTCCTGACCTTCGTATTCAACGACAATGGGTGGTGAGTTATAGATCCGAGTGAGAATTATTCTGCATACCGTCGAGATAAATAAATTAACACTAAATACTGATACAAATTGTTTCTCTTGAATTCCTCTTGTCGTGTGGAAGTGTAATGAAGGAACTATCATCCTCTTTATCGGATCTTGACTAAAAAATTACGAATTCCATCACAAACAATACATCGTGAAACAAATCATTCAAAGGCGAGACTTTTGTCTTCTAATGATGAACATCCAACTTTTTCCATTTGGAAAAACACGTGAATAGGAATGTCTTAAATAAAATAAGAGTGCATTGAACGGATGGCTAACATATTTTCCGGATGTTGAGCCCGATCGAAAGCAACTCCTATGCCTCATAACAGCTGTTTCTGCTTTCTCTATCTCTCCCAATATCCTCCCAGAGCTGCAAACTGCCTCTCAGCAGGGATGGAAGTTATTGACCCTCTGATGTTTTGTGATACCTGATTGAGAGAATCAAGGTTATTTGAAGTAAGGGTTGAACCCTGTCCCTAAAATAGAAGATGATCCCTTTTTTAACATATTTTAATGAGATAATTGTTAAATACGGATGAAATACTTCACGTATATAGTACGTAAAAATATATATCAATAATCTGAAAAATCTGATTGAGAAGTATAATAATTTTCGTAATTGTAGTGAGTACTCATTAGATCAAGGAGAGCCACATATTGGTTTTCATATATTATAAAAGGTGCGACATAGTTATATAATATTAAATACACAAATGGTATATAATTAATTTCATTTATTTAAAATGGTTTAACATTTTTCTTAAGTCTGAAGGGGTATATAAGGTATACATATATAAATTAAATGTAATTTGGGGGAAAGAAGTGTAACATATTTATTTGAAATATTGATAATATGAATCCGTTAATGAAAAGTGTAACAATTGACGAAGATATTTGTAAAGTTCTTTAAAAATTTGCGTAAAATTTGTTAAATCCATTCACAGGTATTACTATCACTAGAATCCACGATTACCTACACATTTTACAAATATTCAGCCCACGTCAGAGTAGTATGTAGTATTGAATAAGCCCTCTATAGAACCAGTAGTTTGAAGACAACTAGAATTTATTCATCAGTGAAATAAAAAAAATATATAAATATATCTAGATATAAAAACAAATCTTAGCCCAAATTTGTTTATCTATTAATAATTTTAAGAATATATGTTATATATCCTTTTCTGTGATGTTTGAAATAAATCTATTAATAATTAAATAATATCTATTTATGCTTCTGAGCTGTTGTCGATTGCGTAAGTGGTATTATTTGAAAGAGAAAATATGCTGTGATAAATTTTACGCTAAGGATTGTTTATCTTTCTTTTACTTGATGATTTAAATAGTTTTTCTTAAAAGCAATTTAGATAAAAAAAAAAGTCTCAGTTCTTTTCCCTAAGAAACCACTATTTGGGGTTATTTAAATAATTACCGTGAAAGCTTTTTTATTCTAACACAGAATTATTTAAAAAAAGATTTCTAAATTAGTTTGAAAATATTAAAACTTTCAATTTTAAATCTTTTTAAAGATATAAAGTTGTGACGAATTCGCTTCGTTGATAGTGAGAGAGATGTTTACACAATAAAGATTAGCCTTAACTCTAATGAGTTTATTCAAATCCTTGAATAAACAATAATGAAAGAAAATTCAAAATGTGTAGTTGATTGCTAAACCTGACTCTAACTAAAAATTATAACAATAATATTTACCTTGTTTGTGATCAAAATACTTCTAATTGGATATGATTCAGGCATATGCGTTTTTAATAGATTCTTAGAATTTCTGTTACATGTTTAATTCTTCTATCTCTTCCTATTCCCGACAAGTCCTCTTAAATATAATTTGCATTCACAAAGCAAGGTTCTCACACGAAAATTCATTATGAAGCCATCTTAGAAGTTAGTTAAAATAAATACGTATGAAAACCCGTTACAAAATGATAAGACTACCTTTGTACTCTTTTAGAATGCAATATCGGTCAAATGACTGTCCGTGGTCCATGACATGCGACTGTGACCTTAGCAAACACAATGTGTGAAATTTTGCTGGAAGATCTCTGCAAATACAATAAGAAAATATGTGCTGACATTCTGGAGTTAATTGATACAAACACCTCCAATTTCTAAGAAGAGTCTTAATTGCGATGAAATCAGAATCAGTACGATCAAAAGACAAAAATACAATACTTGTATTGGATTGGAAACCCCTTATTCAGCGAGATTGAAAAACGCAAGTCAGAACAAATGAAAATTTGAAACAACTCTGATTGCATTTTTTGATATCAAGGACATCATTTAGGAAGAGGGTACAAGTGAACAAGGTAGAGGAACAGCAGCCAAATAAGATTAAGCTGACATATAGAGATAAAATAAATGCAAACTCAGAAAAAATGTTTTTATTAGGCATTAAGACCTTGCTCCTTAGACCACAGCTCTACCCGTGAAGCAGTCGTGGGCTAAAAATGGATTGTAACACTAGAACACCTCTCATATTACTTTAATTTTAGGACCTTCTATACACATGCACACATGCATATATTTCTTCCATTTCCAAAAAATAAAATCTGTGTTCAAAGGAACTTATTTTGAGTCATTGGAAACTGTTGAGAAGAAAACGTCTCGACTGTTAAGACCATCGTCAGAAAATGAGCTGCAACACGAATTTGACCAGTAGAAAATAAAACTGGGTCTACTGTTGAGTTGCAGAGAGGAATGCTTTGAAGGACACAGATTTGCTATAAATCGTAAATAAATCTCCTTTAAATAAATACCCTAGTTGCTTCATACTAGCATATTTTCTAATAGAAATTAAAATATACATTTCAAATTGTTTCTTTGTTTAAGATAACTCAAGAAACAGGGGAAAATAGTAAATAAGTACTTTTTTGTTGATAAAACAAAGAAAAAAGCTTTCTAGTTGTAAAAATATATATATATATATTGTTTTAGTTGCCATGTGCAAATAAAAACAGCAATTAATATATCATATGTATGACTAAAAAGCACATTACGGTAAAATGAGTATAATTATAGCATAGTATAAAGAAATAAAAAAAAAATGTCAATTATTGAAATAATTTGGTTGTTTAAAGTCTGAAACAATAGATAACGATGGTAGGGTACACATTTCTCATTGTACACATTCTATGATATAAACCTGACTGAAGTAAAATATATTTCACCATAATTTTTCATTGTTAGTACGACAGAAGCTTTATTAGCTTGTAGCGTCTAATTGACTTTCAGTCTGTGTCGCTATTTTATGTGGTTTATAATTAGGGGTACTTGGGTGAGTTACATATTTAGCATTGCCTTATTTATTATTAAATAAAAAATCAGAAGTTATATGCATGTTATGATGAAAATCGTTTGTTTATTTAATTATTTTGTTTCTCAGGCATTTTATTACGTCTTTTTAAAAAGAGCATTGAGTCTTAAAAAATCAAATTTGAATTTATTTGGTTTAATTTTCTATACTTTACACTACATTGTTCTAATATTTCAAAGAAAGTTATATTAAATTTAACAGTGACTACAGGATAGGATAATATCCTTCATAATGCTCGACTTTAATATAGATTCAAAATGAGGTACTAAACTGGTTTGCTTTGCTATTAGATAAATATAATAATAAATTATAATTTAACTTTTCTTGGTTTATTGAGAAATTTGAGTCGAAACCATATATTAATTATAAAATTATATAAATACTATCAAGAGACAGGATTTAGGTATCTTCCTAAGAAGTATAAATAAACTTATAAAGATAATGTAAGCTTAATTTCCTATTGTAAATACACGTATGATTCCATTTATTCAGAGGTATTCAATTAGTACTATTTTGAAGCATTACCGGGTGTCAGTGTTACTTTTTTTCTTTTTTTTCTGATTTCAAATGGAACGAATAAAATATGAATAGTAAACATTAGTATTATTCTGAAAGCCTATACTTTGCAAAAATTATAAAACGATAGACATTAGAGGCACTAAAGAAACAAAATTTTCGACCACAGAACAAATATCCTATTTATTAGTATATCTTTGTCATTATAACTATGTAGGGAGCAAAAGCCAGTAAAGAATTCTTTTATATCGGCAGAACAATTTAAATAAAACTGAAATTGCCATCAAACTTCAAGAGTGTAGCTGCCACAGACATTTTCCATATTTCAATGTCCATTTGTCAGGCATCCTTTCATGTTCCTAGGCTATATTGAATAGGCAGTGAATGAATCGATTAGAAGAATTGGCGGTTGCTATAGAAAATGTAGGACACGAAGATGTCTCTACTCCTTTTTAACTTGTTATTCTAATATATTGATCTAAACAATCAATAATCGTCCATCCAAACTTAGGGTGTTCATTTACTATTCTGTCATTAAAATGTCAGAATATGAATTTTTGTATTATATTTTGCTAATATTTATAATAATAAAGATTGAATGTAATGATGAGTTTTAGTTATTAAAGAAAAAAATTAATTTATAAGCTTGCTTATGATTTTTTTTAACATCGCGGATTGTTCAGTTATTCACTATTAAGCTGATTACGTAGTTAGTTATTTATTTACTACATATCTGACTGAGAAACATTAATACTGCTATTTTATCGAAATCATTTGAATTGAAATGCAGTTAAATAGTTTCAAATATTCAAATAAAAATAAAATTAATCATTTTCATTCCTGAAATTAAAATTTAATATCTTTTTTGAATATGTATCAAATAACTACAGCGTCATTAATAAAAGATAATAAAAGTATTTGAACAGTTTCACTTATTTTCTAAAGTTTCAAAGAATTTACTTTAACGAAAATAATAGATATGATAATGTAGGAAATAAAAAGAATCAAAAATTTAAGTAGTTACGCATAATTTATTTAAGACTTAAAGTATGAAATCCATCAAATTTTAAAAGTTTTTTAAAAAAACTATTTGTTTATATAGGCATTTTTAAATTTTATAATTCGTCCACTTTCTTCACGATAGCATTTTGCATTTTAAAAAATAAAAAAAACATCTGTTTCCAGATAAATGTATAACAAATTTATTCTTAATTACATTTACCGGAATTCTATCTCAGAAATCCCGTATTCTACTAAGTTATTGCCAGCTTAACTCCAATCCAAATATAAAGAAAATACTAGTCCGTCCAAATATGCTCAGAAATTCAGAAAATTAAACTAATTTGCGGATTTTTAAATTAAATAAATAGTTAATACATTCAATAATACTTTTCAAAATGAAATACAAATGAAAGTAGTTTTGCAGCAGTAGTACTAGCTGCGCATGTTTTAAAACAGTAATCGGAAATCGGAAGATGAAAAGAAATATCGATACAAGAGGGAAGCACTTCAAACTTTTGATTTGCTTCTCAGTTATCGACAGTTTAAAACAAGAACTTGGATCAATAAATTGGAGTTATGAGAATATCCAGATGTCTGATGGATATAAAGTTATTTTTCATTTAGAAAGTGATGGATGATGCCACG